>JANJXV010001781.1:0-75601 GCA_024803745.1 Megascapheus bottae | reverse complement strand
ATTAAAATAGGAAGGAAAGTGAAATGTTTCCTATGTTGTGGATTGCCTTTCCTTCTGCTTTGAAAATGGGAAATCAAATATAATATGTTGTCCCTTTTGCAATGTCAACAACAAATATCTCGAGAAATACTGCCCTAGTTAATTAAGTCTTTTCCTGGTCCCTCTGTTCAATCCTCGTTGAAATAAGGTGCCTAAGAGATGTGGAGTTGCTAAACTTCAAACCTGCAACCTAATAACAGGTTTTAGGAGCTGCTGGAGGGAGTGAGCTGTGTATTTGGCAGTGTATACCATGTACATTTTCAGTATGTGTGCATTCATATTTGATTAAGAGAAGCACCACTGGGACATGAACTCAGGACCCTGAGCTCTCACTTGGCTATTTCAACTATTTCATGCTCTACCACTTGAGGCACATCTCCACTTCTGAATTTTTTCTTTTTGCTGATTAATTAGAAATTAACATTTCATGAACTTTTCTGCCTTGTCCCCAGCTTATGCTATTTATTATTTTTATTGATGATGATGATGATTTTAGAAAATACTTGGTTTGAACTTATGGCTTCATATTTGCTGAGCTTGCTTGCACATCTGGTGCTCTAGTATTTGAGCCAAACCTCCAGACCAATATCTATTTTTATTCTGATATAATCAAAGAGAGAAGAGAATCTCTCATCTCTCAGACAAACCCAAAATTTGAAGAAATAAATGAACAATAAGGTAGAAAGTTAATGAAACAGGACTGTTTCATCCATATTAATTGTCCCCGCCCTTTCATGTCCAGTGTAGCTACCCTACCTACTATGTAGAAAATATTTGTGAATAATGTAATTTCTATGCCTGCAAGCAAAACAGTGCACATGCTTTTTCTTTTATTTATTTATTTATTTTTTATTGTAATTAGTAAAAGGGTTACATGATATTTGCCAGATAGAAGGTGCATTAATTCACATACATTGATACCCTTTCACATGTCTTGGTACCCATTACCCTCCCCCCCACACCCCCCACCCGTCTTGGTTTTCCCCCCTTCCCTATCAAATTTCAAATAACCAAATACAAAGAAATTCAATATATCAGATAATAAATTGAGATACTATAACAATATGAGATAACCAAGGGACAGCAAAGGAGATGAGAGACAACATAGTACATTAAGGACAACAATCATTCGTTATATGGCTTTTGTTTCAATGTCCTGGAGGTCCTTTCAATTAGCTTCATACTATATGGCCTTATGTATCAAGATTTTGCTCTATTGCAGATCTCTGCTAGTAGAGCCCAAGGTTTCTACTGATTATGACGAATGAGGGAAACCATTGAGCCTAAGTTCCCTTGAGTCTGGCTTACGTCACTTAATAGGATTTTTTCTAAGTCTTTCCATTTCCTAACAAATGAGGCGATGTCATTCTTTCTGACAGCAGCATAGAATTCCATTGTGTACAAATACCACAACTTGTTGATCCACTCATCGACTGAGGGACATCTAGGTTGGTTCCATATCTTTACTATGGTGAATAGTGCTGTAATGAACATTGTTATGCTAGTGGATTTTGTATGATGTATTAATTTGTCCTCCCACAAAAGGGAAATGTCCTATTCCTTTACATAATTTTCAAAATTCCCATTGAGGCAGAGTATCTTTCAAATGTGTCTTCCTTGGCCTGTTTTCCAGATGTATGACTGGGAGTGGTGTTTTTAGATGTGAACTTGAAAGAGCTCTTCCTGTCCTGCTGGTTGCTTCCCTGTTTTGATGCTGTTCTGTTGCCAAAGAAACCAGAATGGTGTCTCTAAGATGTGCCCTTGACTACTGAGTGAGGAAGAGACTGATGGTACCATCCACGTTTCTCAAGACTGAGAAACAACACTGGAAACTTCACTTGAACCACTCATCCACAAAACTCAACAGACTAAATAACAGAACACGGATCAAGCCTGTTGGCTGTTTGGCAGGCAATGTGTGATCAACAATGCCTATTCTTTCGGCTGGATTTTGTTGGATTTATCAGTTACACCTTAACTTACAATGCCATCAGGGACTGAGACTTGATTCCCCAGTACTCAGAACACACAGAGCAAAATTACTTAACACCTTGGCCTGAAGTAACAATATCTATTTCACCGAGGTCGACCAGACATCCAGTTCTGTGGGAAGGTACTGCTGTCCATCACAACTATCCTATATGCTATTTTATTATTTTTTCCTGCAGCTTTCCTCGGTGTGGGGTAGTAAAAAGCTTACAGAGAAAGATGAACCCGAGCGGCACTTTGTAGAGGCATGTAAAGAACAATGCCAATTGTTATGCATATGGATTATTAGATGTACAACACTCAGTAAGCTTTATGCATGTTGTGTTACCTAGAGAGAACATATGTGTTATTAATATGATTTTAAAACACAGTACCTTTTCCCATGAAACTCTGATGCTCTGAGTAGTTTATATTCTCTAAGCATCTTTCCTTTTCCTCTTTCATCAGATTGCACTCTTAAAATTCACTGCATGGTCTCTGTAGGTAAGAGGAAAAGACTTAGCACTGCGATGGCCTTTCTGTTAAGCTCAGACAGTCCACATTTTCTCTGATTCTGGGATACTATTATGTTTTCCAGCCTCCTACATATTTTTCTTCTTTCATAGACAATTTCAAGTTTAATATTATATGTTTAAAAAGTGAGATAATTTTAAGGTCATAAAAATTTTGGAATCCTGCAGGCTTTAAAATACATGAAAAATGATTTTAAAAACCCTCACAGAGCCATTATTTCCATCTTTTCTAAAACTCGCCTACTAGTTAGCTGCCTTGTTGTGGAATTACTGTAAGTTGTGCTTTAAAGGGATTAAGATTAACTTGATTAGAAGAAATGCTAGTTACTAAACAATTAAGACAGGAAAAAGGCCTGTATGTTTGTATGTTAGTAGGATATTAATGAAATCCATTTGGTAGAAAACAAGCCATTTTAAATATTAATTTTAATATGAACTATTCTCTGGGCAAATATTTCATAACTCCACACTATATTAATATTAGAATTTTCCTGATGATTTGTGGCATTGAGAATAATAGGGGTTGTCAAAATGTACTGAAGGTGTCTCAGAAATTTTTCTTGAGGATTCACTGAAATTAAAACAAATTACATGCCTCAGGATAATCTTTGCTGTACCTCTAGTCTGGTCCTGAAATGACTGATTTGCAGTTCTGAAAGAAAGCTCAAAAAGAATCAACTAGATAGAACTGTGATAAGGATAAGCTTTACTGATCAATTAGAAAATAACCTCAGGCACAATCGTTCCCCAAGCTAATGCACTGAAAAGCAGGCTACTAGTATTGTTTTGTGTAAGGTGTGTGTGCATTCATTTTGGAGGTGTTGAATTCACCTCTGGGCCACATGCTTGGTGGCTGGTGCTTTACCACTGAGATATTATTCCAAGCCCTTTCAATGTTGGTTATTTTTGAGGCTGGGACTAGCCTGGGGTGGACAGGTTTGGGCTACATTCCTGTTAGCTGTGCTCCCATGTGTCACTGAGGATGAAGGCAAAAGCCATGTGCGCCCAGCCAGAGATGACGGGTGCTTGCCATCAGGGCCCCTGGCTGATATGGAGTTGGGAGTACTTCTGACTGGAATGGCCTTGAATTGCTCAACCCCCTGATCTCCACTTTCCAAGAAGCTAAAATTATAAAGATGAGCTCTCAAACCTGGCTCAAAAATGAATATTTTTTCATATATTTTATTGTAATTAATAGAAGGGTTACATGATATTTTCCAGATAGATGGTGCATTAATTCCCATTCATTAATACCCTTTCACATGTCTTGGTCCCCATTTCCCTCCCCCCGCCCCCACCCCTCTAAAAGCAAATAGTTTTACTACTGACATTTCATGTTTTTAAAAACATGAGCAACAAGCAGTTGTTATAATCTTGCTTTCATGTTTCAAGTAATTCCTGTTTTATTTTATATATATATATATATGTATTCTTTACTCATGCATTCTTTTAACAATCATTAATTATCTACTTTGTACTTCGTTTTATATGGAGAGCTGTGGGAAATGCAAAATATATGATATAATCATTGCCTTCTGAGAGTTTCTTTGGAATATTATAATAAAATATGAGAAGAAAATGAAAAAGGTCCAAACGTAGAAATCTCATTCTGAGCACCAAAATGAGCCGAATCGGTTTTGTTCTTTTCTGTTCTGATTTTTGACTTTTTTTTCCTTTTTCCTTTTTGAGACAAGATCTGGCTATGTAGCTTAGGCTGGCTTAGAAATAACTACATATGTACTCCAGGCTGGCCTCAAACTTAAGATCTTTCAGTTTCCATTTCCTAAGGATGGGATTATAGGCAAGTGCTACCATGCCCAACTTGAGTTTAGTCTTTAATTACTGTGCAGACACAGACACAGAGTAATTGAAGAACCACCTTAGGAAGAGCCAAGATTTCAACAGGATTAAGGCAGGAAAACAGGCTAGAGTGGGGACTAGTGGGAGTAACAGGGGCTGTGATCAGCTGAGTAGTTTATCTGGAGGGGAAGCCTCTACTCTGCTACAGCTTATCATCATGAGGCAGGACTGTAAGCCTAGAATGGTCAGTTGTTTCATTGTTTTAAGGAAATTTAAATTTTAAACTTAAGTCTTCTGACACAAACACACACACATGTGCATGTATACAGCATACATAATAGATGTATATATATATATACAATAATATATATGTGTGCACATATACACAGACCCACATGTATGTTAATTAATTTAAGGGTTGGTGTTAAGGTTGGTGCTGTACCACTCAAGCCATACCCGTACTTCTGAATTCCTACTGGTTAATTAGGTTTAAGAATCTTACAGACTTTCCTGCTCAAGTTGACCTCAAACCGTGATCCTCAGATCTCAGCTTCCTGAGTAGCTAGGATTGTAAGTGTGAGATACTGGTGCCTGATATAGGTCTTCTGTTTTGTTAAATGATGGCTCAAATGTGTAGAAATACTATGCTGCTTAAACAACATGGAATGGGACTAATTTGATCTACTGGGCCATTAATTCTCAACTTCTGGCCTGTAAGTTGGAGTCTACAAAAATCTGGTAGTGGAGGCACAGCCAACTTTAGGATTCGTCCTTGTATTCTTTTTGCCTTTAGGCCTGTATGGGCGGGGTGGAGGGGTCTGAGTTAAGTTCTATTGCTTGGCACCGCTCTGCTTTCCCTTTGTGTTTGGGGACGCGCTGTATTACTCACGCCTCTGCATCCCTCTGCGGGTGCTGCACGGTGGTGGGGAGTCTCTCACTCCCCTCGGGTCTCCGCTGTCGCCTGTGTTCCGAGTCTGGGTTCCGCTGCTTGCTGTTCTGGTTCCGCGTCTGGGTTCTGCTGCTTCCGCCGTTCGCTGGCCTGGTTGTATGTTGGTTTCTGCAGCATTCGGGCTCCCAGGCTGGCCCCCTCCGCCCGCAGCCTCTTTTCCCGGCCTGCTGCCGCTTTTCCCCCCAGCCCGCCGGCGCTTTCTGTGGCTTGGAACTGGCGGATGGAGGTGGGGGAGGGGTCCTCGCGTTCCGAATTCTTTGAGAAAGTTGGATGTGAGCTTTATCTGGATTTCTTTTCCACTTTGAGTCCTTCTCCGTTGCCTTTTGAGTTTGTTGTTGTGGATTTCTTAAGATAATTGGCTCGTGGGACTCCTTAGTTCTCTCTTTTTGTGAGAGAGAGCTAGGCAGCGTCCCTATTGTCTCGGGGCCATCTTCCTTCCCTCTCTGCATGCGTGCTCTTCACTGGGCCTTGGCCCTCATGCTCACTGAGCATGCGTGCTCTTCGCTGGGCCACGACCCTTGGTGCTCAGTGAGCATGCGTGTTTGCCAAGGCCACGCTCCCAGCTCATGGCCCACGATGGCAGCCGCGAGCAGGTGGCCCTGATGCCCTTCTCCCCACAAACACGCGAAGCTCAACACCCGCCATTGCCTCAAACGTGTCTCCCAGAGCTGAGGAGCCCGGTAAGTGACCAGGGGCCGCGTTTAGCCGCTCAAAGTAGAAAGAACCCCAGGAAGGACAAGGGCGTCCTCTTCCCCACCCCTAACACCCCTGACCCTGAGGAAGAAAGAGACCAGGTCTTTCAGGTATCTGTGCCGGGGCTTGCAGGTGAATGAACCAGGGAGTAGAGACCCCAGTTGGGGCGACACGGGGGCTGCACGGGGCCTGCATGGGGCTGGGGCCTCATGGTCTGAGAGGAACGAGGGGCCTTGACTGGGCTGGTAGGTTTTGGGAGGATCTGTGCATGCGCGAAGTTGTGCCTTGTGCAGCTCAGGCTGGAGGATCTGCACCTGCGCGAAGTTGCGCCTTGCGCGTGTCTCTCAGGCGGGAGGATCTGCGCATGCGCGAAGTTGCCCCTGGGCGCATTTCCCAGGCCTGAAGCGTGCAATGCGTGAAGCCTTCCAGTGGGATTTTTCATTTTTTGGTTTTTGCCGTGAAGATTGTTGAGTCTGTGTCTTGCGGGAGTCACGGTGAGACGGCTTTTGTTTACATTTCATTAGCTGTCAGATAAGGAAGAGTTATAACCACAGCTCAGCCGCTCGGTGCCTTCCTGGCCCTTGCACTTGGGCCGGCAGCCTGAGTGTCCGTGCTCAAGACTGGTGCACAAATGTGGAGCTTCCGTTGGCTATTACTGTTTTATTTTTATGTTTCCCCACACATAAAGCTGCTGTGAACATGTGTGCACAAGTCTTTGTAGCAGTATATGCTGTTTTTTTTTCTTTCTTTCTGGAATGCATTGCGAGGCATGAATACCTTAATCATACAGTAGGTGGGTGTTTAAGGTTTGGAGAAACAGCAAACACGTTTTCTGACGTGGTTATACCGTTTTAAATTTTCATTAGCTGTTTCAGAGAGCGAGGGTTCCTTCACAACAACACTTGGTACAAAGGCTGCTTAAAAACATTGGATCTGCTGTAAAGGTGATATTTTTCCTACTTGCTCTTTGGCTCATGTGCTTCTGACCAGTTTGTTAGGGCATTTGCTTTTGAAGATGCCAAGAGAGTCATGATGTAGGTAGAACAAGAATTCATTCTTTATTTTTTTAAATTTTTTATTATAATTAGTAAAAGGGTTACATGATATTTGCCAGATAGAAGGTGCATTAATTCACATACATTGATACCCTTTCACATGTCTTGGTACTCATTATCCTCCCCCCCGTCCCCCCACCCGTCTTGGTTTTCCCCCCTTCCCTATCAAATTTCAAATAACCAAGTAGAAATAAATTCAATATATCAGATAACAAAGTGAGATACTATAACAATATGAGATAACCAAGGGACAGCAAAGGAGATGAGAGACAACATAGTACATTAAGGACAACAATCATTCGTTACATGGCTTTTGTTTCAATATCCTGGAGTTCATTTCATTTAGCTTCATACTATATGGCCTTATGTATCAAGATTTTGCTCTATTGCAGGTCTTTGCTGGTAGAGCCCAAGGTTTCCACTGATTATGACGAATGAGGGAAACCATTGAGCCTAAGTTCCTTTGAGTCTGGCTTACTTAACTTACTATGATGTTTTCTAAGTCTTTCCATTTCCTAACAAATGGGGCGATGTCGTTTTTCTGACAGCAGCATAGAATTCCATTGTGTACAAATACCACAACTTGTTGATCCACTCATCCACTGAGGGACATCTAGGTTGGTTCCATATCTATGCTATGGTGAATAGTTCTGCAATGAACATTGTTGTGCTAGTGGGTTTAGTATGTCCTTGTTTCTGGTTGGTTGGATAAATGCCAAGTAGTGGAATGGCTGGGTCATAGGGGAGTTCTATGTTTAGCCTTTTGAGGCACTGCCACACTGCTTTCCATAGTGGTTGAACGAATTTGCACTCCCACCAACAGTGTAGTAGTGATCCCTCCTGGCCACATCCCCTCCAGCATCTGTTGTTATTCGTTTTCCTGATCCTGGCGATTCTAACTGGAGTGAGGTGGAATCTTAGAGTTGTTTTGATTTGCATTTCTTTTATGACCAGAGATGTTGAGCATTTCTTCATGTGTCTATAGGCCATTTTTTTAAACTTTTTTTTAAAATTTTTTGTATTGTAATTAGTAAAAGGATTACATGATATTTGCCAGATAGCAGGTGCACACAATGGAATTCTATGCTGCTGTCAGAAAGAATGACATTGCCCCATTTGTTAGGAAATGGAAAGACTTAGAAAAGATCATATTAAGTGAAGTAAGCCAGACTCAAAGGAACTTAGGCTCAATGGTTTCCCTTATTTATCATAAGCAGTAGAAACCTTGGGCTCTACTAGCAGAGATTTGGAATAGAGCAAAACCTTGATACAAAAGGCCATATAGTAGGACGCTAAATGAAAGGATCTCTAGGATATAGAAACATAAGCCATATAATGAATGATTGCTGTTCTTATGGTACTATGTTATCTCTCATCTCCTTTGCTGTCCCTTGGTTATCTCATATTGTTACAGTATCTCACTTTGTTACCTGATATATCGGATATATTTGTATTTGGTTATTTGAAATTGATTAGGGAACGGGGGAAAACAAGATGAGAGGTGGGGGTGAGGGGGAGGGTAATGGATACCAAGACATATGAAAGGGTATCAATGTATGGGAATTAATGCACCATCTATCTGGCAAATATCATGTAACCCTTCTATTAATTACAATAAAAATATATGAAAAAAAAGAAATGAAGGATACCTATAGAATGATCTTTGAGTTCTAACACAATAAATAATTAGATTGACTGATTCTCATTTTCCACCTAGCTATTACTGAAAATATGTAAAGAGAAATTTAGTAGCCAAAGACTGCCTGAGTAAGCTGTTTCATATGCTGGAGTAGGATTTGCCTTTTAAATTGTTTACCCATCACTTAAGGATAGTTTACTTTCAAAATGAAACATTAATTTTTTAGGATGCTGTTTCTTTTCTGGTCTAAAGACTACTTTTAAGTAACAGTTTAAAATGTTGACATGGAAGTTGAATAAGGGCCGTAAGTAAGTTTGATTAATATGTATATCATACCTAAATGCAAGCAGTCATAATTATAGGGAAATTATCAAAGCTATAAAGCATTTCCTTTACAAGTACTGAGGGGAGAAAAGAACGGGTAAGATTATTGTGTTCAGTTACTCAGCCTATTCAGTCAAAAAAAGTGTTTTTCGTAAGAATCTAACAAAGTTTTCAGAATGTAACCAAATGCAATCCTATTACTTGTTGCTGTTAAAATACTGTGTAACAAATAATCATGAAATGAAGAGATTTAGAATATTCACATTATTATCATGAGTCTATGTGTTATCTCAGTGGTTATATAACAGTGTAGGATGCAGGTAATCCAAGTTGGGCTAGCTTACATATCTGTTGTCAGTTGACAGTTTAACAAAGGAGCCTAGACTAGAATGATATTAGCTTGGACAACTCAGCTTCACTCCATCTCTTTCATATCCCTCACTCATACAAGATTAGCTCACTTTATTTTGGTCATAGTAAGGATCTAGGAATGAGTCAGCTCATTAACAAAAGAAAGAAAGCAAAAATATGCATACTTTAAAAAACCTGTACTTGGGATACATAGACTAGTATCTTATTTGCTAGAGCAAGTCACATGGTCAAGCCTACAGTCCGAATGGGAGAGGACTACACAGTTCTGGGGAAACACCATGGATGTGATATAACCGCTATTTGGAATTTAGAATCTTTAATGCAGTTAATCTACTAAAACAGACTTTTGTGTTTATTTAGGGACCATGAGAATAGGCTCTGTCTTTGAAGACTTCAGGCCACATTGGTTGCAGTGTTATTGATTGCCCATAGAACTATCAAACTAGTTTGTATATAGTCTAGTTTGCTTCTTCAATCGGTAATTAGTTTTGGACCTGTCACCAATGTTTTGAGAAGTTTTATGAATATTGTAATTACTTTGGCACTTCTCCCCAATACAAGCCTTTATATTTCTTCTCATAGGCCAAACCTTATTCTTCCTTTCATATAGAAGTTATTGTCTTTGATTAAAAGGAAGCCTCTGAATGAGAGGAAAAACTTCTTTCCAGTATTTCTAGAAGTGGATTTTGGTAGACAAAGGAAAAGAAAATATCTACTAATTGGCATAAATTCCATATGGGTATGATGTGCCATATAGAACTATGGCATTCTTCAAGGACTCCTAGATTTAGGATTGTGTGCATATTGCAGGGAATATTAGAAAACTTTATCCTACAGTACCTCCAGAAAAATAATAAAAAGTCATGTTGCTATTGGAAGACGACCCGTCATTGCATCAAATTTTTCTAACTTAAATTTTTCATGCATAAGCAAGCACTTACCTTGGCAAAGTCTCACATTTTTCAGCCCAAGAAATAAGTGTAGTGTTTTCCTCAGTCAATTTGAATTTCCAAAGAATATGTTGAAAATTATATATGCCTCTACTTTAGAGTTAATTAGTAACTTATTCTTCTCTTACCACTGTAAAACAGAAAAGGTCCAGACTAAAATTTCATATGGGAAACTTCAGTGCTTAAGAGGATAAGAATGAAAAACCCACAGCAGTTATTTTTTAAGACATAAAGAAAATGCAAATGTTTGTGAGCTTAGGAGATATATGAAACCACATAAAGCAGCTATCTGTTAAAATAGTTCAAAAGCAAAAGTGTGGTTAGTTATTGACTGGTTTTAATAAGCCTGAATGTTGTTAATTCACTTGCAAAGAATTTCAGTCAAAAGTCAAGTCTTCATTATTTTTCAGTAAGCATTTCATGGTCAGTGTTGGATTGCTTGTAGTTGTGCTCAGCAGCAGGTGGACCAGATGCTGAACGTTAAATTAGCAAAATAACTAGCTAAAATTCTCCTTGCAAGCTTTGATTCCTCCTTGCCTTCCTCCCACATATAAAAATCAGAGATAAGAAAATATATTGGAACAGACAGTTATATAGCCATGGGTTCTTTTTATAAAGTGTATCACCTTGCTTGCTCCATCTATTGACTTCTGTAACGCCCTTGTATATGGCTGGTGGTGGGATCTGTTTCTGTTCCTCCTTCAGAGAATATTTATGTAGATAGATAGCCAGGCAAATACAGTTTATACTCAAATGCTGCAGCTTCTACTTAAATAGAATTTTCTACTTTTTTTGTTTCCATTATGCCCTCTACTACAGTTCAAAATGGCTGTTGCCCTAGTTACAGAAATGGGGAGGAAAACATTCTTGGTCATTATGAATGGAAATTAGCTTATATATGCTAATAGTGAGAAATTCAGTATCAGTATTCTTTCATTCCAATTCAGCTTTCCTCTGAGAAATTGATCCTGAAGCTAAATGGTTGGAGCTCAACTACTTTACCATTTTCAATGAGTGTGCTGTCAGAATACCATGAAAAGAGAAAAAAATAAGCATCTGATAATTTGCAAAAAAATTGTCCTACAGAAAATAAAATTTCTACATGTCCATTGTCACTCAGCTGCACAGGACTGCTGAGTTAGCTAAGTTTGCACTCTAAACAGATTCCACTATATTTCTAGAATAAAAAAATCCATCATCTCAAGGACAGCTATGCATTTATGGACATATTACTTATGATTTATGAAAAATTAAAAATTCATAGTTGCATCTGTGATTGCAGTTCAGTTTCATTGTCATGGCTCTACAAAATAAATTGGAAACAATTCAACACCTAGAATAATAGTGACGCAATTAAATATGTTTTTAGTGTTACATTAAGTGTAAAACAGATTGTTTATGGTGCTTGTTATCAACAATGTGTTTATCATGTTGATTACAATAATAAATTCTAACCGATGCCTGGCCGATTCTGTTTTTATCTTATAATGTAGCACATATTCCTGCGGCAAGTAGCCATCAAAACAGAGAAGACTTAAGCCTGTAGGACATTTGAGAAAAGTACCAGGGTTGTTTCTTACATCATTGTTGGCATAATGGATAGCTTTCTGTTTTGGAAATAAGAATATGAATGTAAGGTACTATGAGACCACTTTCTCAAACAAAATTCTGAAGTCCATATTTGATGAATTTTCTTGAAATCATTGACATCCACAGTGATACTTATAGGAACTCCAATAGATAGTTTTCTGTTGCTTTCCCTCTCCATAGCCCACAGGCTAAATGGGGATTGGTGGCCCAGGACATGAGGATGTACAAGTAGAATCACAGCTCAGATCTAACTGGGCACAACGCAACTCTACCTGGAAAACTGTGAACATAAAAAGCAGCTGGAGACTTGGCTGAAGTGGTAGAGTGCTTCTCTAACAAGTACGAGGCTCAGAGTTCAATTCCTAATACTACGAAAAGAGAAGTCCAGTTGGAATATTAATAGCATTTGAATTTTGGTCACTTCTTTGACCTAACTGGCACTAATTAATATTTTTTTCTCTTGTATTTTTTAAATAACTCATTAGTGTTTGCCTTTTCCTTACTGTAGATGCTAGTTTATCTGATTTTTTGAAATTTTAATGAAAAGCCAGGATATATCTTTAAATTATTAAGTTATTAATACTTACTAATTTTGCTTCTTTTTTTTGTCAGTCGTGAGACTTGAATTCTGGGCCTGAGCTCTTCAGCTCAAGGCAAGCACTCTACCACTTGAGCTATAGCATCACTTCCTGTTTTCTGGTGGTTAATTGGAGATAAGAATCTCACAGGCTTTTGTGCTTGGGCTTACTTTGAATCAGGATTCTCAGATTTCAGCCTCTTGAATAGCTGGGATTACAGGCACAAGCCATGGCTCCAGGCTACAACTTGCTATTGTTTACTGGAAGAAATACCATGTATTTCACTTCTTGTAAAGTTTTGAAGACATGTGTTGTCTTTTTCTTTGAAGTTCAGTTATTAATTTTTGTGACAGAATACTTACATAGGCAATGAATCTTTTGCCTTCATCTTCAATAGCTACTATATTATTCTAATTAAGAATAAAATTAAAACAATATAAAGGCAGAGATTGTAGTATCTTTTATTCATTTCTGTAGTCCCAGAGCCTGAAATAGTGTCTGATATATATAAAAGGCAAATAATACATATATGAATGAAAAAAATATGAATCAGAAATAGTAAGTAATTTAAAATCTTTTAAATCTTAGAGCTAGTATTTAACATTAACCATTTTATTTTTGTACAGTTAACTTTTGAAGTTATTCCAGGAAGTTGTTATATAAGTCATAAAAGGTTGCCTATAGTTTCTCTTTAATTCACCTACATTGTGTTGTTTGGTGAAGTAGATCAAGGCTCTCTGTGAAGAGTTGTCAGTGTTTTTCTGAAGCATTGGTAGATGCATAATGAATAAGAGTTATGTTCTATGAAATGTTATTTTTAATTGGAGTGTGTCCATAATTTCTTCTTTTATTCTTTAAAGATTTTTTTTTTATATTTTATTGTCTGGATAAGGTACAGAGGGGATACAGTTATATTTGTCAGGTAGTGGGGACATTACTTCTCCAACCTTGATACACTTTCTCATGTTTTTGCCCCCTTTCCCTTCTCCTACCCCCTCCCAATCATCTTGTTTTCTCCATTCCTTTCCCCATTTCAAATAAGCAAATAAACATATATACAATACACCAGGTAACCAAGTCAGATACATAATTTCATTTCTGGATCATAAGTTATACTTCAGTGTGTTGATCGGGATGGATTCTGAGCATGTGGGATACATTTTAAATAAGAAGTAATTTTGTTTGCAGTGTAATAGCTAGTACATTGCAAACAGATCCTGTGGACATTGCATTTCCATCCACATACATATTTTAGGTTCAGCAGTTCCAAACAGTAAACATTTGTGTTGATTACTACTTTTGCTGAAGAGGTAAAAAAGCGTGACTCCAGTGTTCAATATTCTTATTGTTTTCCTCAGATATTCAGTGTTTAAAATTTTGCATTCTTGTAATGTACCTTTTGGTAGACAGTTTGGTGACATGCCCCTGAATGAGAGCTAGAGTATAATCAGTCTGCTAATGGGAGCAGAAAGCAACTTCTGAAAATGATCCAGTCCACCTTGTTAATGTCCAGCCTTATTTGAGCTGACTGACTTAATGCAGCTTAATTAATGCCTACGAATGCATGCTTAGTGCATGAAGTGGCTTGCACGTGGAATTTACATCTCTGGAATATCTAGCAGCTTGCTGAAGTCCACAGAGGTGAAATAAAATTCCCACATCTCCCTGGTGGACACCCATGCTTCATTCTGTAAACCTGTATCCTTCAGAGACTGAAAGGATGTTGAAGATGATGGGAAGTGATGTTACAGGATACCCTTGGAAGGATTTATGTATGAATAAGAGCTCTCTAATTCCATGATACCCCTTTATAATATCTTTTTTCTTCTCTCAGTTTTTATATACCACAATGATCTTTCCCTTCTCCCACTGTACTGTCCCTCTTACTGACCTTTAGGCCTGTGTTTGTTGTGTTTTTAGCATCCCCTTTCTTCTAGGTAGATACCGTCTGTGAATTACCAGACCAAAAGTTAGTAACCACAACATGTAAAGAACTAATTAGGGCCAGGAGCATAGCCTAGTGATAGAGTGCTTGCTTTGTATGCATGAAGCCTTGGTATGACATACACAGAAAAAGCTGGAAGTAGTGCTGCAGCTCAATTGGTAGAGTGCTAGCCTTGAGAAAGCCCAAGATCAGGGCTCAGGCCCTGAGTTCAAGCTCTAGAACTGGCAAGACAAAAACAAAAACAAAACTTCAATAAACTCAACAAAAAATGAAAAATAACATATAAATGAATAAAATTTTAAACTAGTGTTTCAGATGCCATTTTATATCTGTCCTAGTCTTTGGACATTTAGTTTGCTGTCTTCCTTTGCTTCTTTATATACACTGAGATACACATCACTCAATCTAACTTTATTTTGTTGAAATTTACTACTATTTCTTTTACATTAATTCCTAGGAGAGTGAACCCCTGGAGAAAATAAAGCATACATTCATATATAAATTACTTTTTATTGAGCCCAGGTCCTCCCTGGTAGTTCCTGAGATACTATCCCCAACTTTATCTGAGACAGTTGAATAATTATACATACCCCTAGTGTTCTGCCTCAGTTCTTCCTATTTTTAAACCTAAAGTTCATCTCTGTAAAGGTTAACTGAAGTGTTTACTTTGTCTCTTCCTACATTACTCTGTACTCACATTGCATAGTAAGTCTGCTCTTCTTGCCCTTCAGCACCATTCTGCTCTTTATTTGGGAAATTGAGGTAAGTGGCAAGACTCCACTTGTTGGAACTCCTAGAGCTGGGTTTCTGGCCTTGTATATATGTCATTCCAAATTGTTTGGAGTGGAATAAACTTGTCTTGTTGTTTCCTTAGCATTTGTGTTTATAAAATATTTACTATTAAAAGAGGCCCACATTAGGATAGGTCATTTGTCAGCTTGACAAAGGAGGGGAGCAGAAAGGTTTTTGTTCTCATACTTTGCCCGCACGAGTCTTGATTATTATATTAGCTGTCTAATAGTGACAAGTGAGTCCAGCTCCCTGGTCACCTCATTAATTAATGAGATCAGACACTTACGGGAAGATAGAGAAATCACTGCCCCATCATTGGGTGTCTTTCTATCAGGGGCCCAAATCAAGAAGTTTTAAAGATATTAACAAGGACAGCAAGCAGGCAGTTGATATTAATTCCCCTGAAAGCAGTAATGAAGCAATCAGCTTCAAAACAAGCCAGCAGTAACCTGGTGGAACCTTAAGACAGTTGGAATCATCTAAAATTAAAGTTACTTTTTCCTCGTATGAAAGTGTGTTTTTGGAGGGTAGTGAAAGCAGGCAGAGGTTAGGCATGAGACAGATTAGGCTTCAATCTGTTATCAGTGTTTAGATTGCTTGCAAGAGAAGCTCTTTTTAGGTTGGAAAATGAGCTGTGCAAAAGCTGAGTATACCAGACAAATACCAGCTGAGTATAGCAGAACTGGTATTTGTTTGTGTAACAACTAGTGGCACAAGTTGGGATTCTTTTTTTTTTTCATATATTTTTTATTGTAATTAATAGAAAGGTTACATGATATTTGCCAGATAGATGGTGCATTAATTCCCATACATTGATACCCTTCCACATGCCTTGGTCCCCATTTCCCTCCCCTCACCCCCACCCCTCATCTTGTTTTCCCCCGTTCCCTATCCAAATTCAAATAACCAAATACAAATATATCCGATATATCAGGTAACAAAGTGAGATACTGTAACAATATGAGATAACCAAGGGACAGCAAAAGACATGAGAGATAACATAGTACCTTAAGAACAACAAGCATTCATTATATGGCTTATGTTTCTATATCCTAGAGATCCTTTCATTTAGCGTCCTACTATATGGCCTTTTGTATCAAGGTTTTTTTGCTCTATTGCAAATCTCTGCTAGGAGATTCTTATGTATATTGTTCTACTTAATCAGAGAGGAGAATCACTTATGGAAATAGCAAAGAGTTCTATTGTGGAAAAGGATAACAGCTATAGTTGGGTGTTGAACACAGGCTGAGAACACGGTGCAACATAGACTGCCGTCTCAGATACCCCACAAATAATTGGAACTTGAAATCATTGTGCCTTGATGTGTGAATAGCCAAGAGCACTGAATTTCCTTTTTCTTTTGCTGTTGTCTAAAGTACTGCAAAAATTGGTGTTGGCAGGATACCCTGAAACATCATCCCTGTATGAAGATTTCAAGTGTTTAAAGCATTTGGTAGTATACATAAGTGATTGGCTCTCTCTCTATCTCAGGAAACAGCAGCTGCTTCTAAATGAAAAGTGCTGCATAATCCCATAGAAATCTCTCTGACCACACTGTATGGAGTCATGAGACCAGTTAATGGAGACTTACATATCCTAACATGACCACCCAAGGCTTTTTAAATCCTCCTCAAGTGTCTATATAGAGAAGGGCAGTAAAGACTTGTACTTCAGTTTCCTCAGTGGCTGAAGACATAAGGACATTGAGTGTTTAAATGTCCAATGATTCCTATGAACCATGGCTGAATAGTGCTTGTGTACAGAGAGGGACTCTGAGGCAATAATGCAGGCGGACCTAAGAGGGGAGAACTCCTGAGATAATTTTTATGTAGGAAATAATGCTAGGCTTTATACAAAGACTGGTTTTGCTGGTAAAAGCAAATCTTCTTCTTGCCTAACTTGGATACCTGGACAAATCACCTTAGGCTCTTCACAGGATTTTAGGTAACTCCTATGTAATTGTATTATGTTTAGCAAACAGAAAAGTCTCCAGTCCACCTCTTTGTCTTCCAACTAGAACACATGCCCTTTAAAGATACGAATTGTGAGATACTGTAACAATATGAGATAAACAAGGGACAGCAAAGGAGATGAGAGACAACATAGTACATTAAGGACAATAATTTCATATTTTATCCATAGTTGTTCACTGCCCTTTGGAATATTTGATTTGGCTATGATTTCCATTTGCATGTTTAAGCACATACTCCTGCAGGAATTAAAACTTGCCTGTCTCTCAGGGTTACACTCTGAGCTGTAACTTCCTTTTCTAGTGCAGGTACTCTTTACTCCTGGTCAGCACATGGAGTTCATTTGGCCAGAACTGGTGTTCTGTAGCCAGTGACCTCTGTGAGCAGTTCACATGAGTGGTGTTTTTGGTTAAAGTCCTAATTAGCCTTCTACAGCTAAGGAGCATGGGTTATGAATCTGCTCATTATTATGAACGATAGGGCCAGTGCTTAAAGATTGCCAGTTTGGCACCGAATCATAATTATTGATGAAAAGGCCTTGTCCCAGAAATGGAAATCATAATCATTATATTTAATCTTTCTATGGCTAATGTATTGTTCCCCCTAGAGAAACAGATGCCAGAGGGTGCTATTAGTCATAGAAAGTTCCCCATCCAGAGAAATCAGAAACACAGGAAGCTAAATCCTGGAGATTTTAGCTACTATTTATCCATGAGCCTTTACAAAAGATGTAATGCCCAGAGTCTTCGTGTCTATATATCTGTCCTACATAATTTCACCAACTGTTGATCCTTTGGGGGTTGTTTTTATTCATGAATTAAGGTGCTTAATAAATGGCTAAACAGAATACCTTTTCCCAGAAATTCTTACTGGACCCTGAGCAAAACATTCTATCAGAATGGAATGTGGAAATAATCCCTTTTGGTTGAAACACTGAATTTTACAGACAAGAATGGACTGGTCCAGGACACTGTGGTCCCAGACTCCCTGCTTTAGATGATAATATCTATTCAGTTTTCTTGGCTTGAGTAAAATTACATGAATTCATTAATTTAATGAAAAAATTCATTTAAGAGAATCTTGTTAAAAAGATGAAAAAAATAGTAAATTGACTTTGTGGCCAAAGGCAATGTTTCTGTAATTTATATAATAATACAATTAAATTAGATAATCTTTAGAAACTATGAGTCTAATTTAGTGTGGGTTTTAGATTCCACTTCTTATTTTAGTTGAAGATGTGCCCCACAATAGCAGCAGAGCTAGAATTCCGGGATTATATATAGTTCATTGTGTTTCAGACATTTCTTAGCGCTACCAGCCTGTCTAACTAGTCAAAATATTCATTCCTCTTCCTAATCTCCTGTCATCTCTTACCCTTCTCTGCCATTTCTACTTATAGCATGCACTTTATATCTAGTGTAGTTGAAGAAAGGCACAATTGCAATTTTGCTTACACACCTCCAAACATTTATACTGACCTTAAAAATGGTAGTTGGAGTACAGGGGTATATCTACCCCTTTTTAGGCTTTCATCCTTGGCATTGTAGCTTAATGGATGTAAATATGGGTTCTGAAAGCTGCTGCTTAGCTTCAAAACTTACTGCATTCATTTACAACCTAGATGACCTTGAACAAGCCACTCTGTGCTTCACTGTTTTCTTTGAAAAACCTCCGAGATTATTAAGAGTAAATGCCTCAAATTTCTGTGAACATTAGATGAGCAGATATTCATAAACACTAAGGGCCATGCTGGTACATGGAAGCTGTTATATTGTCCTTTACTTTGAAGAGACAAAATACTATATAAAATAATGGGTTATGAAGGTATTAAACTTTCAAAAGCACATGTAAATAAATTCTCAATTAGTTAAATTCATTTCTGTGGAACATTTTTCTGAGTGGCCTTAGAGAGACCCATTTCTTTCCTTTGCATCATTTGTAATGCTCCAAATTAACTGTAGGTTGTATTGTATAGGAATGCAATTTATCAAGATGATAAATTTGTCATGATGAAAACATCTGTGCTCATTCTAGTCCCATTTAGGAGACAGATGCCCTTTAACACAGAAACTCATCTGTCCTCGTGTAAAACTTAAGATGAAACTTTTGGGGAATCCTTCACCTGTGGTGCAAGTGAGGCGACTGCTGTGGAGAGCTTTCTTTAGCGTTAGGAACCAGCTTGCAGTGGATCTTGGACTCCTGTTCTTGTAACTAATAAACCTACTTTGTAGAACTTGTTACAGGACTGTGTTCTATTTTTCGGACCCAAGACAAGGTGATAACTAGATGACAGTGACCTTGCTTCAGATTACAAAACCTCACAAAAAGCCTGTTTAGGTAGATAACTACAATGAGGGACATAAAGTAGCCAAATGGCTAGTGGCTAAGAGTCGGCTTCCCAAACTCATGTTCCTGGTACCTTTATATCCTATAGCTTGTTATTATACTGATCCAGGTCACAGACGCCAGTCACTGCTTAACTGAGATGCAGTCTACTGAGTGAGTACCCAGAACTACAGGTGTGAGTCTTGGGTACTGAGCCCACCACTGGCTTTTAATAGCCTCTGGATGGTGGGCTGTCACCTTGAGCTTAGAGAATTTGGATTGAGTGGTCTTTAAATCCATTTTCAGGGATGTTGTTTATTATTCTGCTGTGGTCAATGGAACCAGAGTAGTGACTGTAATGAGAACTTAGGTCTGCATGTCAGGAGACTGGGGGTTACCTTCTCATCTCAGCAACCTTGACCTGTTTGCTTATACTGTGTATAGCCCAGACTCCTTCTTGTGTTTACACACAATGTAACTAAAGTATCCACTGCATACATTTTGCATGTCCAGTGTGGGTTAGCAGAGGCCTTGGCTTTCTCTCACAGCCTCCCAGGGAGTGGAAGATGGAGGCTTCCCTCCTTGGGGCTCTACCCATATGACACAGTCTTGCCCATTTACCTCATATTTGGAAAAATGAGAATCTGGAGAATTCTGGACTAGCTTTTGATTTCCTTGTCTCAAAGTGGCACATTCCCCCTTTGGTTCCCATTTCAAGAACAAGATGCAATCATTAACCCTTTTCTCTTTCCCATCTCTGCTCGGCAAGCTAAACTGTAAGACAGCTGAGAAACGTGGGAGTTCACATGTGCTATTTGTTACATGTCTTTCCATATCAGAAACGCAGGAGTTCACATGCGCTATTTGTTTCAGGTCTTTTCATGTGAAGGAATTTTGAATTTGCATTTTGCTGTTTATTTCCTGAAGTAGTGGACACACATTTTTTGAAACTGAACTTAAACATATATGAGCCATATGTAGATGAGACTGTACCAGTGGAGACAGCATAGGTGAAGCCTGGTGCCTGGCTGTGTTGTTCTACATAGCATGACAAGAAGGCTTTGTAATTGCACCAGGGTGCCTCAAAGGACCACTAAGAGCACTTCTGTGTCCAGGGTAAGACTTGCCTAGCTTAGTGACTTCGTAGTTCACAGCCACCGAAATTTTATTTGCCATTGATCATACCTAGTGTGGCTTTATTAAGCGATGTGCCCAATATGGTGGCACATGACTGATGTCTCAGCTAGCTATTCAGGAGGCAGGACGGTGTTGTCTGGAGCCAAACAAAAGAAAGTTAGTGAGCTTCTTTCTCAAACACCAAATACAAATGCAAATCAAAGAACACCAAGAATTACTAGGTAGAATGATTGCCTATCCCGTGGGAGGCATAGGTTCAATTCCTAGTGCTAAAATGTCAAAATAAAGTGAAGCAAAAAATAGCAGTGATAATACTAGTAGATTCCTTTCAAGAAGAGGAGGTTTGGACACTATTTTATGTTATTAACTCTTGTAGAATGGGTTGTATCTCATGAACTCTTGACAGAATTTTTGGGGAATAGTGTTTACCCTTGGATATACAAACAGATTTTGCAAGGATTGTGGGAGTCAGTAAGACAATGCTGTGTATCACAATCCATTCTGCTAATGTCAGTAGCCGATATGTAAAAATTTTTAAAATTAACATCTGAGACATCATTCTCAAACACAAGGTTTCCTAATTCCTTGCCTAGCTCATCATCAGTACTATTGACTGTGTATTAGAAATTACAAATAAAATGAATAAATAGTAGTAAACTGTATGAATCAGATATAATACCAAATCTGAAACCAGAGTCAGGTTAATATTTTGAAAGTATCCTAGGCAAATACATTGTTAAAGCACTTTTGTGAATTGCCTCTATCTTTAAAACATCCCATGAAAAACAGGTTGTTATTCAGAGGAGAATAGTGAATCTCAGGGGTTGGTACTTTTGACCCTTGTCTACTATTACATTAGGAGATATTTACAGACAGCAATGTACTCCAAAGGCAAATTGTTAAAGAGGTTGTAGTGACTTTCCAGCCTTGTTTAATGCCATTGTTTGCTTGCTTTTTTACATTGCCAGCATTTAAATTCAGAGTTCTGAATTATAATTTAAACAGTAAAGAAAGCTTTGATTCCAATATATTTTTATGCAGTTCCATGGTTTATTTTTCATACAGCTAATGAGAATAAACAAATGACAGATGACTCTGTGGGGCAATATTGTCTTTTGATCCATTGAAAATGTTTAATAGTTTATATAAATCAAGCCCAGTAAAAAAGTGACTTATTTAAACTGGCTTCAAGGCACTGTACACAATAGTAATGACTCCATCTATTCTTCCAAATGGAGGAAGACTGAGAACAAATGTTGGTTATTAACTATTCATATATCCCACACCACAGCACCTTGACCTTTGTGTAGTACTAGCGACTGCATACAGCGATAAAGATTGTAAAACTAAATAATGTATTTATCTTCATTAAGTTAATTTAAGAGCTTTATTTTAAGAGTAATATTCTGTTGATGACATTTATTTCCTAGAGATCCCTGAGTTATGATTAGGACAACAGATCTGTGTTGTTTGGCGTAAGTAGTATTCATGAGTATTTGTTTCTTGGATTTGTGACTGTAGTAGGTATGATAATGATTCCTAATCTCTACAAGTTATGAATATCTTGAATTGTATAGGAAAAAGAGCCTTACAGATAGGATTAAGTTTGTAGACCAGGTTTTAAAATAAGGAAACTCTCCTCCATTGTAAAATTTAGGTAGACCCCATTTGATCACATGAACTTTAAAACAAAGAAAGTTACCTTGGAAGGTAGAGAAATGTGATAATAAGAAAGTATGAAATATTCATGGCACAAGAGACATTTAAATTACTATTGTCTTAGAGAGGCTACATGGAAAACAGGATGAGTTTGGAGACTGGTGTGTCAGGCCTGTAATCATAGTTACTCAGCAGGTTGAGATCCGAAGGATTGTGGTCCAAGGCCAGTCAGTGAGGAGTTTTCTAGACCACATCTGTAAAATAACGAGCAAAGAGCAGGGCTGTACTGATTTAAATGGTAGAGTTCTGGCCAACCACGTAAATCAAGTAAGCGTGCCTGAGTTCAAAAATTTTATATGTATTTGTGCATGTGCACGTGTAGCTTAAAATCAAACTATATGTTGGCTATAAGTAACTTACTTTACATTTAAGGGCATGTGTAGGATGAAAGTGAAGGAAAAGAATAGACATCCCATGCAAAAGGCAAGCAAAAAAAAGAATGAAGTGGCTATATTTATATCATACAGAGTAGAATTTCAGTAAAAATTGTTCTAAGACATAAACAGAAACAATATGTAGTTATGTAAGTTCCAATTCACCAAGAAATCATAATAGTGGTAAATACATAATCACTATCATAAGAGTAAATATATAAAGCAAAACTGCCCAGGCCATTGAAGGTCATCCTGGAGGGAGAAAGGTCATAAGATCTCTTATAACCAATTGCACACACCTATCACCTCAGCTGTACAGGAGGCAGAGATCTGGAAAATCAGAATTTAGTATAGGCAGAAGCTTTCATGAGATCCCACTTCAACAGGTGCTGGGAATGGCGGCATGTGCTAGTAGTCCAGCTAGTCTGAGAAGAGTGAACAGGAGTATCAAGGTCCATCACTGAGGCTCTATCTTAAAAATAACTGCAACATAGATCTGGAGTTTTGGTTCAAGTGACCGAGCACCTTCTTAGCAAACATAAAACCTTGAGTTCAAAACCCAGGACAGTCAAAATGAAACAAGAAGTGTTTCAAATAAGTAACCTAACATTATACATTACACATTATAATGACATTGAAAAAAAAGGACAAATGAAGTCTAGTTTGCAGAAATTAGTATTTAATGTAGAACCAAAACAGCAATAGAAACAAAGAAAATGGAAAATCAGTAAAGACAAAAATCAGTGAACTTATAAAAATTAAACTCCTTCAGGGGCTGGGAGTTTGGCCTAGTGGTTAAAGTGCTTGCCTAGCATGCATGAAGACCCGGGTTCGATTCCTCGGTACCACATACATAGAAAAAGCCGGAAGTGGTGCTGAGGATCAAGTGGTAGAGCTCTAGCCTTGAGAAACTCCAAGGACAGTGCTCAGGCCCTGAGCTCAAGACCAGGACTGGCAAAAAAAAGAAAAATTAAAGTTCTTCATCTATACTAAGAAATAAACAATATAAAAATAAATAAATTTAGATAAAAAGCGAGGAGGTATTACAATGGATGCTTCAGAAAGAGAAAGGACCATTAGAATTTATAACAATTATCTGAAAGAAAAATAATTGACCTAGGGGAACTGGGAAACAGTCCTACAAACATAAAACACTTATGCATTTCATCATGAAGAAATGGAATGTAGAAATGACATACAGTCATTTAGGAGAAAAGCTTAAACCATAACAGTTCACTGATGAACCATACCAAACATTTAAAGGAGAATCAATAATGACTCTTTAGTTATTTCAAAAACTAAAAGAAATTCATTTTATGAGGCCAGGCATTGACTTGTTACTAAAGGGTAAGTTAAGGTACCTCAAAGAAAACCCAAATCCCAATGTTGATTTGAAGCACTGTGCACCATACTCAAGAAGTGGTAAGGGCTCAACCACAGGTAAATGGACAAAGTATATGTGTTATATACACAAAATTGGGTATTATGGAACCCTAGAAAAGAAGGGAGTTCAACCACAGGCAGCTGTAGGGATGAATTCTGAAGATGTTGTGTTAAGCAAAGTAACCTCATCACAAGACAACAAAGACTTATACAAGTTACCTAAAATAGCCTCACGGTGTTGCGGTGATGGGTAGCCAAGAACAGAGGCAAGAGAGTTACTGATCCTGGGCACTGAAACCCAATTGTACAAGATGAATAAATTCTGGAGGCTCTGCTTTATGGAAAGAGAAGAATCTCACGGCCAGTAGTTACCAAAAAATAAAGAAATGAAGATTTAAAGGGTCATGACCAGATTAGGACACTCATGATTAACTGATGATTTGCTATGCTTCTTCCAATGAACTTGGCTTCAGCGTCCTTTATTTTTGCTTTGTGTGCCATTCTACATTAGACCTTACTCTGTTTCTCTTACCAGCTTTCATTTGTTTTATTTTTAGTAGAGCTCAGAAGACTAAGAAAGTTGGTTGCTGTGGAAACAAAACCCTTCTTTTTCACAAATATTTTTCTAAATGTCATGCTTAGGTTCTCCCTAAGCCTGAGTTGCTATGCCAGTGTCCCTCCTCTGTTTGTTGGACAAGGCTGGAAAAAGGTGTTTGCCACAAGTTCCCAAGTAAAAGCACTGCTGTAGTATTCTACATTTAATTTCACTTGAAGACAGGGCATGAAATTCTAGGAATTATTTAGCCTTAGAAAGAAGTGAAAGAAACAGCCAGAGTAGTAGTTACAGGGAGCACTACTGCCCAAAGTGTCTTCATGAATCAGTGTTTCAGTGAAGGTTCATCATCACTTATGAGCTGTCATAGCATACCAGGTATCCCCTTATCCTTCACAGAATAACCTTAATATTTATCTGTGCAGTGTTCAGATATTTTCAAAGCTCTTTTAGCTTAGGCAATGTCTTTAAATCTTGACCCTCACTTTGTACTAAATAATTTTCATAAAGCCAGTACCTATAAAAAGTTTTAGCAACTCTATTGTGTGAATTAATGAAAGATAAATACTGTACTCATGATTTGTGAGGACAGAGTTGTGTGTGCTACACTATTTGAATCAAGTCCCTGGCCCTTTCTGCTTTAGTTATTTTTTTTTCCTTTCTAAGAGTTTGAGTTTTCTTCTGGGTTGCTTTTCTGCCCCAACCTTCCTATCTCCACTGATATTATTGGTGTTTGTTACTTCTAAGAGACAGATTGAGATCATTTATAGGCTCTTGTAGAAAAAAATGCCTTGGTAGTTATCTGTTGTCAATCATTACTTATGATTCATGCTACTGAAGGTGATTTTACTATAATTCCAGTTTAGTTGGTACCTTATTGAATGCTTGTGCCATGTTAGGAAGCTAAATATCCATTAGTAAATCCTTTCTGGTACTCACCAGAAGTCTGAAAAGAAGTTGAATGAATTATATTTATTCCAAATGATTTGACAACATCAGTTGTCTAAAAAGAGTAGGTATATCATAGCCTTTAAATATCAGTTAGCATTAACAATTCCTGGTTAGGAGATGATTGGGAAGGGGTGGAGGAAGGGAAAGGGGTACAAAAATATGAGAAGGGGTTATCAAGGTTTGAGAAGTAATATACCCCTTACCCGATGTATGTAACTGCAATCCCTCTGTACTTTATCCTGATAATAAAATACAATTTAAAAACTTCATTGTAAATTTACATCCAGCTTTTAGGACAGTCTCCAGTGCTTATATTCTAGAGGGAACCAGATAATAAATACTAAGCATATTAAAGTAGTAAATTATATTGCACATAGGAACATGACATCAGAAGGATAAAAGGAGAAAAGTTCAAACAGGAATAAGGATTGAAAATGCATGAGGCAGGGTAGCAGTGGCTGAGTGGTCTTTGAGAAAGTGACCTATGAGCAAAGTGTGCAGGTTGGGGGTTTGGTGACCATCAGGGAGAAACACACAGGCAGAGGAAAGTGATGATCTGAGCTGTTTCATGTTAGAGATCACCTGCCACCCTGAAGTAACATCAAGTATGTACACCACTGCACTTGGTGGGAGTGAAGGGCGAGGAGGAGATGGGATCAGAGAGGAGGCAGGCAGGGCTGCTGCTATGCTTGCAGATAACAGAAGGTCTTGACACTCTCTTCCGGGAGTTTGGCTTTGACTGAATGAAGAGAGACTATGCATGCCTGGATTTTGGACACAGCCATGCTAGCATCTGACTTAGCCTTTGCAAAGATCTGGCAGCTCTGTTAAGAATACCTCTTGCCTCATGTCCTTGTTGGTCTTCTAGCATATTCAGGAGTCTAATTTTTTTGCAGATATCTATGAACAACTTCACTTCTGGGCATTTCACAGTAGATGATTAAAATGCATTGACTTCTTTGTATTTTAAAATTTTGAAGCTTTTAGAATAATGTTAAAAATAACTTTCTTGCCCAAATCTAAAATATAAATCGACTAATTTAAGGAAACTTTCTTTCTCTGATTACTTATTATCACTCTTACATTTGAAAAGCCTCAGGCAATTTTTGCAGGTTCCTCCCTGTGTTTTTACAGTTCATAATGAGATCCTATTTAGACTATATTAGTTAATTAATTCTTAACAATTTTATACAGCTTGCACTAAGTATCAGCGTTAATTAGTAGGTTCAAAAATGTTAACTTTTTCAGGAGGGCTTATGTTATAAAATTGCATGTTTTCCAGGTTCTCTTAAATTGAACAAAGGGAATTTACGGTTTCTGTGCCTTGACTATTGGATTGTTTCTCTTCTTTGACTCCCACTTCTTTTAATTTACAGCAATATTTATAAAGTAACTGATCTTTTGAGAATATGATTACCTGAAATTAAATCATGGTTAGTTATAGATGTAACAGTATGCAAAGCATTGCTTAATAAGACTTTTGACTTTTCTTGTTGGAAATGCCATTATGTTTAGTTATATAAAATACGTAAAATTTAGATTAAAACTTGTTTAAGTCAGGTGCCACTGGCTTATACCTGTAATCGTAGCTACTCAGGAAGCTGAGATCTGAGGATTGTGGTTAAATGCCATCCCAGCAGCAAATCCATAAGACTATTATCTCTTCCAGAAAAAAAACCAGAACTGGGGTTGTGGCTCAAGCACTAACCTTGAATGAAAAGCTCATAGACAGCAACCAGGCCTTACTTCAAGCAGGACCCACCTATTAAAAAACTGAAAACAACAGCCCAGTAAACCCGTTTATTTTCTCTTTAAGAAACAGATTAGACCTATTTGTTATGAAATGGAAAGACTTAGAAAAAGTCATATTAAGTGAAGTAAGCCAGACTCAAAGGAACTTAGGCTCAATGGTTTCCCTCATTTGTCATAATCAGTAGAAACCTTGGGCTCTACTAGCAGAGATTTGTAATAGAGTAAAACCTTGATACAAAAGGCCATATAGTATGAAGCTAATTGAAAGGACCTCCATGATATTGAAACAAAAGCCATATAATGAATGATTGTTGTCCTTAATGTACTATGTTATCTCTCATCTCTTTTGCTGTCCCTTGGTTATATCATATTATTATAGTACCTCACTTTGTAATCTGATATATTGGATATATTTGTATTTGGTTATTTGAAATTGGATAGGGAAGGGGGGAAAACCAAGATGGGGGGGAGGGTAATGTGGACCAAGACATGTGAAAGGGTATCAATGTATGTGAATTAATGCACAATATCATGTAACCCTTTTATCAATTACAATAAAAATAGTAAAAAAGAAACATATTAGAGCAAATCATTGTGATTGAGATAAGTCAAGACCAAAGGAACAAAAGGCATATGGTATCCTTAATATATGGATATTAGATCCAAGCACTACACCAGCAATGACTCAATGACCCAGGGCTTCATGAATGTTAGAGAAACACTCAACCACTAGGCCATGCTCTCGGCCCCTCATGAATTGCTTTCCTCTGCACTTTACTTTCTTTTTTTTTCAGACCAGTTAGAATTTATTGTATAATCATTTCCAATACCAAAAACTGTCATCATCTGAAGTATCATGTACATTTTAAAAGACCAGTGAGAAATGTTTGGGCAATTATGCATTTTACTTTCTAGACAAAATTAAGTATTGATAACTTTGTATATTTTATTCATGAGAAATTCAGTCCTGTTGTATACAATGTGAATATTTACTCTAAAGTCTAAAGTTAGTCCATGTAATTTTGTGCTAAAATTTATATTCTCTATTTCAATGTGTTTTTCTCTTAATTCCCCAGGGAACTTGTTAGACAAAGTTCAGGTTTCATTGTAAAAATAGCTACACCACGACCAAGGGTATATTCTCCCACATTTTAACTAGTCCTCATTTGGTAGAGCATTCCTTTCCTCACAAAAAGTGAAGGTTATATTATTTGTACAAATATGCACAGCATTGATCTAATCCCACTATTTTGTTTGATGAAGTGAATATACTTAATTAGTATATCTATCTGAAAGAGAGACTAAGACTTTTTTCACTAATACTGTGATGTTACTAAAATGAGGTTTAATTGTAAGTGTGCTGGTCTTAAAAGTGTGCTTATTTCAATTGCCCAACCACTCAGTGTTTTAGAAACAGAATTCATGACTGTGTTAAAAGTTTAACATATAATAATATATCAAATTCTTCATTTCCCTTACTGGTAATGGAGGAACAGTATAAAATTTAAATGAGGTCTGATTCAACTTGAAAAATTGATGTGTGTCTGCATATGACTGCAGTACATGTAAAAATGAAGAAATAATTTACTAATCAATTCAGAAAGTTATCAATATCAAATATGACATGAATGTCTTGGTTATTATGAATTCTACAAGGAGAATCAATTGATTCTCCACTAACTAAAATTCATTTGCATTGTTATTTATGGTGTAATTTGCATTACCATCAGATGTTCTCAAGTTAGCTTTTGCCATTAGAGAACTGTAAGATAGCCTGCTGAGTAAGAAATCAGCTTATGGATGTAATAATCCCTCCAGAGTACACTAGACAGTATGGAGCATGGCCCAGAATGATTTCCAGTAATCACCCTTACTCCTTCCATGAATAATTCTTCTCACTGGTGATTTAATTCTGCTTTGTGGGAATAGTTTTCCAAGTTTTCTTTATGGGAAAGATCACAGCACCTAAAAGGATGAAAAGACATTGATTAAAAAGAAGACTAGTGTGTATGCAAAATTTTAGCCAACAGCTCTTGATTTTACTGAGACTTCTTGGTTAAATAAGGTTCATTTTCTTAAGTACCACATGACTACAAATACAACCTAGTACCTGGCGGTCTTTCAGTAGGTTGAGCCAGCTCCTATTTCTCAGATTTGAATGGTTTGGGCACTGTAGATTCCTCAAATAGCATGCATTTGTTGAGCAAATACACTTGAAAGTGGTTGCAAATGGCAACCATTTAGATATGAGGAAATAACTCACAAGTGTTGACATGCACCTTTAACTGTGCTACTCTGGGTAAATTTGAATATTACAAATTTCCAAACTCAAATAGCAAACAATTTATCCTTGAATTCTAATTGCTAGATTTGGAAATCACATTGCTGCCATATGATTCCTCTCCTCCTCATATTTTGATCTCTACCACCCAGAAGAGACTCAAATTTATAGGGAATTAGAGGGTGTAATAATACAAGTTCTGCCTTTTTCCTCTTTTCAAATACACTTCACCTTCAGTGTGTCACTGTAGCAAAAGTGACAGTGCTGGATCTTTCCTAAGATGAAGCATCAATTGTTGACTATTTAAAGCATTATGTGTTCTACTTCTCTCTGTAGTCATTTTGTTTAAAATCATGTTTATTTACAAGCACACTACGATGTTCCTATTTATCTGTCCTTTGGAAAAAAGGAACAGCTTAACAGAAAACCTCCACTCATATTTAACATGATTGGCCAGGCTTCCTTTAGCCAGCATCTTCCATCGCTGCAGCATGATAGTTTCCACACCACCACTTCCTTCGCACTATTCAGCCATCAACATATGTCTGGTGGCTTATAGATTAAATCCAGTGACCAATTTTAGTATCTCTTTTGAATTAACTTCCCTCAGTTTTTCACAGTCTGAAGAAGCCCTTTCACTTTTATGCTTGAAGGAATTATTTCTTGCCTTTCAGAAAACAATTCTACTTCCTGTCTCTTCCTTTCTTCTACACCTTTCATTCCTTTCCACATTGTGATCTCTCTCTATTTGTCAACCTTTAGTATCTTTGGTTCTCTCTTCTGCCATTTCCTCCTCTTCTGCCCTTGTTCCCACATTGTACTGTCAAAATTTCAATGATCATCTTGAGCTGCTTCTTCCAACCACATGTCCCCTGCCCCGCACCCATCTCCTGGGATTCACTTCAGTGTAATTCAGAGCACCTAATTCTTTGAGTCAAAACTTAAAATGGTAAAAGTAAAATTCACTATTTCCTTCCAATTCCCTTTATTTCCTATCTTGGATGATGGTAACACTTTATGAAAGAACAAGTAGTATAGCCTTAATTTCAATTTTTTCTCTTCTTTCCCAGTAGACAATTAAAATCATATCGATTGCTCCTTGAATGTTACTTACCTCTACTTCAAATTGAGTTGGTATTTAAACCACTATATCTTGATTTAGCTGATGAAATATTTGAAACAAGACAACCAATTCTGACTCTACAGTTGCCACATCACTTTTTCTCACCTTCTGCTTTCTAATATTGGACTTTGCATAATTCTCAGATTAATTATGGATTTCATAGTTGCAGTCCTTTCCATACTGATTCTTTTACAGCATGACTTACTAAAAGCATCACTTTCTTTGTGGAAATTCTCTTGGCTTTTTTGAGCAGAATCAGACCTGGCTTCTTCGGAACAGAATCTGCTTGTTCTGGCTGAGTGTTTAGACTTCCTCACGCACACTGTATATATAACCCATTTTCAAATATATATTGACAGATTTTTTTCCCCATTCTTCAGATTGGCTCTTCACTTTGTTGATTATTTCCTTAGCTGGGAAGAAGCATTTTAGTTTGAGGTAATGCCATTTTTAAATTTTTGCTTTGGTGTTCTCTGCTTTGTAGGTCTCATCCAACTGTGTCCTTTCCTATTCCAGTGTACAGAGGCATTTCTCCTATTTACTATTGTAGAAGTTTTATGTCTCATGTTTAGGGCTTTAATATATTATGACCTGATTTTTGTGGCTTGTAAGTGGTTTTGATGTTGTTTTCTGATATGTAAATCTCCAACTTTCTGAGTACCATTTATTTAAAAGGCTGTCCTATCTCCAATGTGTGTTCTTCCCTATCATGTTCCAGATCTTATCAAGAAAGTTCCCAGCTTTTCCTCAGTGTGTAAGTTAGCTACTGCCTCATGAATGGACATAGTTATGTGGATATGGGTTCTTCTTTATTTTTATTATGAATTGATATTATATTTTAAATATCACATAACTTTCCTGCATGTATTGGTACAATCATATGGCTATGTGTTTTATTATAATGATGTTGTGTATTATAATTGTTTATTTTCTGTGATGTAGCAGTATAAACCCTTGATGTATCTGGCTTCCTAATAAGAATGCAAAAATGTGGTTTATTTATGCTTCTTATGTAAGTCTTAGCCATAGTAAATATTAATGACTGCCTTTTTGAATTGTTTAGGATGAAGGGTTAGTAATTGTTTAAAGATAATTCCATAAATCTCCACATGATTTCATAAATTCTTATGCTTATAATTGATCCACAAGATCTTTTCAATGTACGTATGTGTCTGTGTTTGGACTCCTACCTAAAGATATGCTTGTTGTCCCTCACAAGTTAGAGAATTCCATGGGAATCTTAGATTTTCATAAACATGAATCAATGCAGTTCATTTTGCTACACCTCTTTTTAGTTGTGTCTAGAATTCTTTTGTGGACTGACATCTGTGGTGTGTTCATGCTTTCTGTTTGAACACTCACAACATAGTGGTTTCATGATTTTATTTTGACTCAGGGAATGTTTTGCTTATCAACTTTTCAGCAAACATGACATACCTGAAGAAAAGGATTTTCACTTATTCTAACTTTGAAAATTAGTAATTATATAAGAAAATACTTTTTAAATTTAAAATGTAAATTTTTATAATTTTAAAGTAGTTGTACAAAGGAGTTCCCATTCAACAAAGTCATTTATGAATACCCTGCATCTTGATCAGTGTCACCCTTTCAACATTCCCACCCATCCCTCTCAATCCTAACCTTCCCTCAGTTTTCCCAATTTTGTAAGACATATATTAGGTTTTGTAACTGCATCCTTCCTTCTTCCTGTTTTCATTTGTCCTTATCCTGCTTTCCTTAATACTTCCTTCCATATTTTCTGGCATTATTTTGTTGAACTGTGAGTTAGACTTTCTAAGGAATTTTATCCTTTGACTTTTCCCCTGAATCTATCATAGTTTGATTCATACACTTATGTACACTTGTATACTACCCCAGAGTGATTACTTATATATCTATGAATTAATTTTGTGTTCCACTTATAGGGGAAAACATGCATCCTTTCTTCTCTGTGGACCTGATTTACTTTACTTAACACATTTTTCCCAGGTCCTTATGTTTCCAGAAAACATTCTTTATATTTTTGGTTTGCTCACACATAACTGTATCCAGTTTTATTTGGTTATTTCCCCTGTATCTAATACATCCCTATGGTCAAAAGGCTGTGCTGACTGCTGGTAAAATGAACTTCTCAAGAGATAAGCAGTATATATGATAGAAATAAACCTTAACCCAAGGTCAGTGAGCAGTTGAGCGGTATGCAGGTTAATATCTGCTTTCATCTTGTAGCTACATATCAGCATTTCATTTTTGTGAATTATAATTCTTTATGCAGAAAAATGTTCCATGTGGCAACTTCAAAGCAGCCTGCTGAGAAACTAAGAGAATATTTAATAATGGTCGTGAGCAGTGAGGCCTGAGTGATCAAATGCAGGTCTTCCCAGGTAGTATTGGTTATTCTGTTGGGCAGGTAGCTTCAAACACCATGTATAATCCTTTGAACATTACCCTCATCTCCTAGTACCTTCACTATCTCCAGAAGGTGTTACTTTCCTTGTCCTTTCTTAGCAAGGAAAAGGTGCTTTGTATTATTTATTGACCTGATAACATATTCTTGGAGGTATAATCGGAACGTATCAAACCCAAGTAAGTTGTAATTGTAGGGGCCTCAGAAGTAGCATTTTAACCCATTTATGCTAGGGTAGAAGAAAATTTCCGTTTCTTATGGAAAAGACTTCTAGAATTCCAGTCAGGCCTTAAACATTTAGAGTGAAATTGAGGGTTTATTTGCATTCTTAAAATCATCTAAGAAAATGTAACTTGGGAATCATCTCTCGTGTTCAGAGAGCTGGTGAACTATAAGTAGGTTACACCTTAGATCCGAGTCTTTGTCACTTTCAGTTCTGAAAATGACAAAAGATTGCTTAAAATTAGTTTTGGAGCTGGATGCTGATGGTGCTTGTTTGTAATATCCTCGAAGCTTCTTAGGAGGCTGAGATCTGAAGATCAAGGTTTGAAGCTAGCCCAGGAAGAAGAGCCTGAGAGACTCTTCTTTCCAATCAACCGTTCAGTAATAGTGGAAATGGCACTGTGCCTTAAGTGGTAAGAGAGCTAGCGTTGAGCACGAATGGGCTCGGGACAGCACCCGGACCCTGACTTCAAGCCCCAGAGCCTGCAGAAAAGCAGTTTTTGAGCACAAAGAAAACTATACATCATGCATATCAGTAAAAATCATTAAGAAGAATCAAGGAGCAGCATTCTAATATGACAATAGCCATCAAACAAATAATTCAGTTTGAAATCATAAGGACTTTCATAAGTATAGTCTACTATCATATTCTGATTTTATAGGACATTGTTCTACTGAATTACTGTCACTATTGCAGATAATGTGAATGAAGCCAACTTAAAAACAGTTAATTTGGGAAAGAAAATTGCTATATAACATCCAAATAATAAAAATGTAATTAGAAATAGCATAGAGTGTTGAAAGAGTTTTGTCTTTGGTGTTTGCTTTTCACGAGGGAATCAGTCTATAGCCCCTAGGCTTTTCTCTGCCAGACATGATAGCAAGTGTTTCCTGGGACTCTTCGCTATTGGTTTTATGTCTCCTTCCTGCTGTAAGTGCTTTGCTGTGCCACAGCTCTGTACCTGTTTTTCCTGATACCAGTAGCCAGTAGAGCCAATGCTGCTCCTCTCTTGGGTGCATCTAACATTTATATTTAGAGGTGTCCAATTCATTTCTATCTCATTTATTTATCTAACCATTTAATTGTTTACTGCATATTGAGTTTGAAAAAGAGCAGAGGCTTAGAGTTGAAAGTATCAAGAAAATGTATTATAAGACGTCAGGCTAAGACAATAAACATCTGTACGTATATCTACCAATTAAACTTGATTCATAATATATTCATTTACATAAACCAGTAAGTCAGTATATAGAGACTTTTCCCTTATGTCTACTTTATTCATTGAAATAGGCTTTTCACAGTATTTATATACTATGATATGAATTAGACTCTTAACAATCAACTTTTTTCTATAGTACCTTCTATATAGTGTTATTGATCAATATTTTTAAATAAATGATTAACAAAAATAACTTTTCCTTTCATTGTGGCACTCTTCTGAAAGCTCTGTGCTTCACCATTTCACTCATTTCCATGGAAACCATGTAAGTCAGGTTTCTGGAAAATAAATATTACAAAGGAAAATAGAAAAATCCAGATGAAGCCTTAGATTCTTGCTTACCTTGGCAAATCAGTTATATCTGACAAGTGCTACAGAGATCAGTGTTGTGGAGAGATTGCAGTCACTGTTATCGTCCCGGCTTTTTCAAGTGAATGACAGCTAGTTGTCATACAGTCAAGGATTATGGGAAACATAAGTGTACTGACCCTTAGCACATGGGGAGCCTTTATAAAGTTACTTAGATTCAACACATTCTTAAGATTTCTTTATTACACAGATACATAAACCTAATATTGGCAAGCTATTAATAGATGCTCATTCAGGCCACATATATTGCTTGCCTACTGTGGTTCACATCTTTTTCTGAAAACTGAAGATACAGAAATGGGAGGAAACTTGGGGTTTTCTCTTGTCATGATAGGGATGTTTTGGTGGGACATGCTTCTTTTTCTCTTTTTTTTCCCCCATTTTCGGGAATCTCATGTGGTTAATGCATCTGACTTTGTTACCTGGCATACTATATATACACACACTTATTTGTTTATTTGAAACAGGGAAGGGAAGGGAGAAAACAAGATAATTAGGTGGGGTGGGGGAGGGAAAGGAGGACAAAAACATGAGAAGGGGTATCAAGGTTTGAGAAGTAATACACCCTTTGTCTGACAAATATAACTCTAACCCCTTTATACATTATCCTGACAATAAAATATAATAAAAATGCCACCATGAGATTTACTCCAAAGTGATAACATGACTATTGAATGTTTTCTGAAAATGACATTGCAGAGATTGATATTCACTGAGAGTAAAATTTCTCCTAATGTTCCCCGAGTCACTGGACTCAGTACACCACAGTAAAGAACATAGTGTGAAGTGGTACAGTGCCATAAAACTGGCTTGTTCCTATTTGTAATAAGCAAGTCCTGTTCTGCACTTGTGCTGATCCATGAGCCAATCTAGTTCCTACCTTCCTCCCAGTGTCAAGAATTTCTCCCTCATCTTTCCTGAAAGTATTGTGTGATTGCAATTCAAGGTTTCTGTTCCTGCCATATGCTTTCTCTTAATGTCAGAAACATGTGTATGCCCTGGTGTACTTGTTTAGATACTTTGTCTGCTATTCCTATAGAAATCAGTTTGGATGACAAGTAGCATCCATCTCTGAATTCTGTTATTTTATAAGGTGTCTCTATTCTGCTGTAATTAGTCTAATGGCTCTTTATTATGTTAGACTATTTTTCTTGAAATATTGATCCTTAATAACTTCTGTAGTCACTGCTAAACACACGTACGTTTATTGCACATATATACAGTAGAAATGAATAGAGAAAATGTGCAACTTTATTGAAGGACAAAATTGTACATTATACAGTTCTATCACAAATTATGTAATTCAGCTATTTTTAGACTATCAAGGGATTAGTTATTCAGCAATCACCAAAACCAATTCAAAATCAATGAAAGCATATAATGTGATATTTTTGTGGAGGATTTTTCCCACTTACTATAATATTTTCGGAGTTTATTCATGTTGTAGTATTCTAACATGATTTTGTCATGCTTTCTTACTGCTTATTTGCTTGTGGGCTTTGGGTCGTTTTCACCTGTGGGTTGATTGACGCTACTGTCAGTAGTGGGTGACAGAAATTTCATTTAGTTTGGGTGTGTGCCTAACGGTATAATTGCTGGACCGCATGTAGGTCTGTATTAATCTTCTGAAGAATGGTTAGGCCATCTGTGAAATGCTGTACTTCTTTATGTTCCCGCCATTCTGAGTTCTGATTTCATGATACCTTTTCCAACCCTGGATTTTATGGGGCTCTTTTATGTAACCAGAATGGCAGATGTTTCATCTTGGTTTTGATTTATGCTTACCTGAAGATTATGCCTCATTTTTCCTTTCCAAATATTTTATATTTTTACCTCTCATGGTGGCGTCATTAATACAATTTTAAGTACTTTTGGTTTAGACTATAGGTGTTCCAGTGCCATTTGCTAGAAGGACTCCTTTTCCCCATCTCTCTTTCTCTTTGGAGATGAGACAATAGTAAACACAAGGGCTTGTTTCCAGATTCTCAGTTCCTTTAATCCACATGTGCTGCCATGATGTTTCAGTTACGGTGGCTTTTCCATAAACCTTGTAATCAGAGTTCCAGTATTCTAAGCATTTCACCCCACGGTCTGGATAGTGGGAATAGAGGAACATTGTCTTCTCACCTACAGTCATTAGAATTTACCTTCTGTAACATGGAGCTGAGCGAAGGGAGGATTGAACGAGAAGGGCTGGCATCCTTTTCCTCATATTTCTCCTGGAACTCTGCCCAAAGTACCATAACTCTTGGTTGGTTTATGAAGGATGGGGAGTCTTATGTTTCTGACTACGTCTGACTGTAATGGAGTTACTATCCTGTTAGGCTGGGAGAGGTGAAGGAGGGAACCATTCCTCTCATGCCACAGACTTTCCCTGTTTTTATTGGATTTTATTTGATTCTCTTGATTAAATGTTTCTTCATTTTTCTGTATGCCCTTAGGGCCATTGCTGGAGACTTTAAGTATTTAAATAATTGTTGTCAGACCCCGTGGGGAGCTGGTTTACAACACTCCTCCCTCTTCACACTTTAAAGCTGTACAATAAGACTAGTCAGTCCTAGCCTGGTTTTCACATTCATCAGTATACTATGGGATTCCTCTGCAAATTTGCACAGGTTTCCCCAATGAAATCATTGATTATTCTTTGTTCTGGGTTGGCCTGGCAATATATTAATCCTGGTACTCTCGTCCCTCACTGTGAAATAACAAATCGTTATTCTTTTACATCTTGGTCTTTATGAAGTTACACTAATCAAAATGCACATGAAGTTATAAGGGCTTCCTTTTTTTGTATGAGTACTGAGCAGAATTTCACCTTATTTGGACTTTCTAATAGGGATAAAAGTCTGGTCTATCTTGGATGGCAAATCTTTATTGGTATATTTCCAAACTCTTAGGCATCATCAGTTTTGGAGTGAGAACAGAATAATGACAGATGTTTGAATTGAGGTCCTCATCATTATTACCGAAGAGAATATATCTTCAGACACTGGATAATATACAACGTTATCTGAAATAGAAACTCTGTTATTTAAGCTATTGGATATTACCTGTCCCAATGGGTATTGGCACAGTCTTCAAATACATCGGATTTTGGATGAAAAAAATAAGCACATGCCCTACAACCTGTATTTGATAGTTATTGTTATTGCAACTCGTAAGATAAATATTCTGACAAATTTTTTGTGGTCTGACTAGATAACTTTCTTACGAAATATTTAGAAAATATATTCTCTACATAAAATTCTTCATCGTCATTCTTAAGTATATATCTTGTAAAAAATTACTCCATTTCAATTACTTGTTCTACTTCATGTTTTATTTTTATAAAACAAAGCTTACATATCCATATAAAAGTTTGTTTCTGGTAAAATAAAATTCAAGTTCTTGTAGCAAACGTAGTACTTTGGATTTTCAGTACTAACTGTAGAACTCTTGATTTCTTTTTCAGACAGAAATATTGAACCTTGTAATAAATTTACAGTTTTTATTTTAGTTTTCTCTTTCCCCTCTCCCTCTTGAGTCTGCAGTATATTATGCTCAAGTTCTGCAGTTGTGATGTGATATATCTTTCCTGATGATTCCTCGAGGTGGCTTATCTTGGCAGCTGGGGTGGTAAGGAGAGGAGGAATGTAAGAGGTAAGAACCTCTGTGGTTCTGAAAATGTCTCTCCCAACTCCTTCTGGGACCATTCCCTGCTCGCGTTTATGGTTCCTAGAGCCAGCTGCAGAATTTCTTGAATTCTGTGTCAGCATCAGCCGGCCCCTGATTAAGACCCTGGGATCTTTATGGTCCTATGTCAAAACGGATCATGGAAACACAGTCCTATCCATGGCGTGCCAGAACATTGTGCCAAGCATGCTGTACACCTCAAACTGATCTGTCCTTCCCAACAAACGTTTCAGGTTAGCACATTTGTTGTTATACCCATTTTACAGATTAAAAAAAAAAACCAAGGCCTGGGGATATACTGGAAGCTACAAAGATAAGGGCAAGTCAGGCTTGGAGCCATACCTGTTTGATCTTAACCATCATGGTGGGTACTGACTCCTGGGTTGGGGGTGCGTATGTTTTTCTTCATCTACTAAGGTCCTAGAAATTCCAGAGTCCTTAGAGGCACCAAAGGCACACGGGACCCACATTTATGTTCCAGTTAGCTACGGCAGGGTAACGGTATGGAGATATGGATTTTGAACAGTCGGCAATCCACCGTACATGATTGTATTTATGATTGTATTCGTTATGATTGTTCTTGCCATTTTCCCCTTGTGTTTCTATTCTTCTGAGATGATCTTTAATCATAGCCAAAGCTGGTGCTTATGCAGAGAGAATGTCATCTTCCTCCTCCTCCTTCTCCTCTTCCTCCTTTTCTTTTCCTTCCTCCTCCTCCTCTTCCTCCTCCTCCTCCTCCTCCTCCCCCTCCTCCTCCTCCTCCTCCACCTCCTCCTCATTCTCCTCCTCTTCCTCCTCCTCTTCTTCTTGCCCTTCTCTTTGTCCTTCTCATTCTCTTCTTCTCCTCCTCTTCTTGTTCTTCTCTTCATTCTCCTCCTCCCCTTCTTCTTCCTCCTCCTCTTCTTCTTGTTCTTCTCTTCATCCTCCTCATTCCTTTCCTCTTCCTCTTCCTCTTCTTCTTGTTCTTCTCTTCATCCTCCCCATTCTCTTCCTTTCCTCCTCTTCTTCTTGTTCTTCTCTTCATCATTCCTCATTCTCTTCCTCTTCCTCCTCCTCTTCTTCTTCTGGTTCTTCTCTTCATTCTCTTCCTTCCCTTCCTCTCCTTCCTGCTCTTCTTCTTGTTCTTCTCTTCCTCCTCCTCCTCCTCCTTCTCCTCCTCCTCCTCCTCCTCCTCCTCCTCCTCCTCCTCCTCCTCCTCCTCCTCACTCCAGGTGAAGGCTACAGAAAAATCTTGGCTCTTCTCTTCAGTTCAAGATGACTATCTTGCAAAGATGGCTGTTCATGGCCTGCAGCGGGTTTGACCACCAAGAGTTGATGTCTGTTCCTTTCACTACTCTGTGAACAAGTGTGTTTGTAAATGTAGGTGTAAGAAAGGCTGCAGACTCAGTGTCTATGAGGTATAGAAGTGACATTATGTGAAGTGAGCTGAGATGAAGTCCAAACATTTAATCTTCATCAACAGTGGCAGCGTTTGGGGCTGGGGGAATGTGGGCTCCATGATGACTGGTTTTTCTAGGAGAAACTGGACATAGGTACTTTATTTTAGTATAAAATCCCTTACGTTCATATATTGTCACTCATTCAAATGAATGCGACCATGTAGGTCCAGCAAGATGTCTCTGTGGCCTTCCTGTGACCCCAGCAGTAAAGGCGGGGTCTCCCCTAGTTTCATTTACAAGGCTGATTTGGTTCTGTGAGGCTGAGCCAAAACTAGATGAAGAACATAAGGCATCCATTTCTTTCTCTGCTGGGGAGACAGGAGTGGGGAGCTGAGCAGAGGCCCATGGGGGGCAACTTGTCCACAAAAGTAGTTCATTAAAGCAGGTACCCCCAGCCTCTTAGGACAGACAAGATTTGAGACGGTTTTCCTTTGTGCCTGTAAGGACGTCACACATGGAACTGAGAGATCGAGGGGAGTCATCATCCCTTCTCCACCCCCACCCCAGGAAGACCCCCCCACAAAGAGGGGGGTTGATATTTTTCCCCTTTTCCTTTATCATCTGTTGATGAGATGGGGAGACAACAGCAGTCTGCTCGCTGTGGCTTTAATAGGGCCTCACAGCATGGCTTTGCCTGTTGATGTGATTTTCAGGTTTAATTCCACTTCCTTCTTGGGCTGCACATCTGACAGTCATAGGACATAATTCTTGCTATATTTTTCACAAGCTACTCGGGTTTGGGGGTGGGTGAGAGAAGGAGAGAGAGAAGGAGGGAGGGAGGGAGCGAAGGAGGGATTGAGGGAGGGAGACAGAAATGGGGAAGGAGAGAGAGGGTTAGAAAATTGGAGATCTGTCTGGACCAAAGGGCCCTCTTGCCTTCCTGAGGTCACCTATAAATTACTTAATTGTTGGTGGGCTCCTGGACTGATACTAGGGGTCTGGTAGTGGATATGGGAGATACAGTTCCTGTCCTCAGAGAATGTCTTCTCCATTTGGTGCTGTAGTGATCTTTTCAGATACCAATGAAGTTATATTTATATAGTTTGTGTGTGTGTGTGTGTGTGTGTGTGTGTGTGTCTGTGTGTGTGTGTGTGTGTGTGTGTCTGTGTCCTAGGGCTTGAACTCAGGACTTGGGGACTCTCTCTTTGCTCTTTTGTTCAGGACTGACACTCTACCACTTGAGCCACAGCTCTGCTTCTGGTGTTTTGTCGCTCCATCGAAGATAAGAGTCTCTTGGACTTTTCTGACCCGACTTAGTTTCGAGCCATGATTCTCAGATTTCAGCCTCTTGAGCAGTAAGGATTATGGGTGTGAGCCCCTGATGCCCAGCTCTGATAAGCATTGTTATTTTAATAGAATGAATTGAGTAGAGTACAGACAATGCCTATGACCATGGGGGACCTGGGAGACCCACTGTGGAGTGACCACCAGAGCCAAGACTTCAATCAGGAAGAGGAGGCAGCCATTTGCACTCAGGGGAAAGGAGTCTTCAGAGAAGGGGGGGAGGAGAGAGAGAGAGTGAGCATGCAGTAAGGGCTATACTAAGGGCCTGCATAGGGATGAAAGAAATGGCAACGTGGTCAGAGAATGGCAAGCTGTTGGGAGATTTTTTGAGTGATGAACTCAGAAAAGTAGCCCAGGGCTCCATCATGCAAAAAGTGAGTTATCATCATTGAATTGTCTTCTAAACAAGACGAGTATGCTCTCCTTAGAGCGCTGTAATCAGAGAAGGGAGGCTCTCCAACTCGTCTGTAGATATCTATGCAAATGTATACACAGTTTTTAATCTACATATTCATGTATTATTTTGTGGTGCTGGGGATGGAACCTGGGGAGGGTGGGTCTCCTCACACGCTAGGCAAGCACCTCAAATCCATAGGAGGATTTACAAACTCTCACGCTGCCTGTGGAGTTTGGAGAGGATTGGGTCAGCTATGGGTTGAGAGCCCAAAGCCACTACAGAACCGAGCCAGTAAAAATAATAATTGCCTTTGTTTGCTCTTGCTTTGTTCTCTGTGTTCTGGCTAGTCAGACTTTTCCAGTAGTATGGTGAAGACCCAGAAGGAGCCATTTTCGGTGAGGAAACATTTTATTTTTGCTTATACTTGCAGAGGATTCAGTCAGGGATAGCTTGGCTTCATGGCTGAGGGCCCAGGGTGGGGTTGAGTGTTGGAGCCCAGAATTGCTCACCTTGTGAAAGCCAGGAGGCAGAGAGAGGGACGGGAAGGGGCCATGCAGAACACCCTTCAGAGGCAGGCACTTCCTCATCCAGGCACTGTCAACTTAATCACTACCACCTCCAAATAGTGCCAGGAACTTAGGGTTCCAATAATGAATGGGTCTAATCATCTCCCCCTCCCTCATTCTCCCACTGCCATGTCTGAGCAGCGCTGTGTCGGGAACCAACGTATGGAACCCTCTGGGATGGGGTCGGGCAGTTTAGCTTTGTTCCTTTGGCAGAGTCCTTCACTGATTCTGTTCTGAGCCACGAGCTCTTCAGCGCTCACTGAGTTGAACCTGAGCAGGGCATACAGAGAGCAGAGATGCAGGAATGCTCGTGAAGCCCGGCCTCAGCATTGGCACACTGTCATGTCTACTTGATTCTTTTGGGCCAAGGCAACCATGGAAGCCAAACTGAACTCAAGAGGTGGATAAATAGAGTCTACTTCCTAAGGGGAGATACTGCCAAACTGCACAGCCTGGGTGTGATCCAGAGACGGGAATAATTACAGACATCTTTGCAAAGAACCTGCCACAGGCAATGAGGGGAAAAAAAGCAGAAAGACTATTCAGGAGGCTGGTACAGTCATCCTAGCCAGACAAGATGGTGGCCCAGAATCAGATATTCATCCTCTTGTCATTTGTGTCTCAGTGTCATGGTGACTTACTTCTGGAAGTGGAGATGCAGGGGTGCTACATCCAGTGGGGGGTTTTGTCCTCACTGCTATTCTTCCACAAGAAATCATTTCCAACTCCCTGCTAAAACTAACTAGATTGGCACTGACAAACACCAGGCCACCTGCCCAAGTCTACCCGCTGCTGAATGATGGAGCCAGGAGCTATACATTCCCACTATCATCTTCTAATTAAGACCCCCTCCCCAACAAGGGAAGTAAATGGCCTAGTTTGTATTCCCGTGTGCTCTCCATTGGCTTCCACTCAAGGCCTCTGGGCTGTCATCTGTGAAATGGGCTCCCGCCCCCTGTCCCACACCATTGTAATGAGAATCAAAGGAGTTGCTGCCTCCAAATGCTGACCCCTGGGGCTTGGTGTGGAGTAGTCTACAAGCACTTGCTGAATAAATGAGAAAGGAATGTTTAATTATGGCTCTCTGCTGTGCAGATGGAACTATTGGTGCTAGAGGAAAATTGCAGGATGTGGTTGTGAGAGAAATGATGATAAATTACCTTTTAGATCGTCTCAGGTCACTCCTTTGAGACTTTTGATTGGCTATGAATTCTTCTCTTTTCTTTCCTTCCCTTTCTCCTTCCCCTTCCTCTTTCCTTTCCTTTCCCTTTCCCTTTTCCTTTCCCCTTCCCCTCCCCTCCTCTCTCCTCTCCTCTTCCCTCCCTCCCTCCTCCCTCCCTTCCTTCCTGTCTTGCTGGTCTGCCTATCTTCCAGTGTTTGTGCTTAAGCTCGGGGCCTTGTGCTCTTACTTGGCTTTTTCATTCAGTGATGACACTGTATCACTTGAGCCACACCACCTTCCAGCTTTTTGATGGTTAATTGGAGATAAAAGTCCTTGTATTTGTCTTTCCTGGGCTGGCATCAAACCATGAACCTCAGATCTCAGAGTCCAGAATAGCTAGATTTCTAGGAGTGAGACACCGGTGCCAGGCTCATGAACTCCATTTACACACAGAATGAAGTTACTTTTTCTTCTGCCTCCTATTTGGGTCCTGGGAATAGACTAGAGCCACCCGAGGGACTAAAGTATAGAACTCTCTTTTTGTTTCATTTGATAATAAAGTTAATTGGAGTTTGGGGTTGAATGGGTAGAGAGATTGGGGTGGGGGATGTTGATGAGGTTACTAAGCACCCAGTAATGCATATGAGATGGCCCTATATGAGTGTCCCCACTCTCGCTGTCACTTGTGTAGGAGGCTTGGCCTCTTATACCTTCATAGGACGGCTGTGTGTGACATGGGGCGTCAGAGAAAATCAAGCAAGGAAGGCACTGCCAGCCCTTTTCTGGGTCTAGGGAGGCCATAGGAGCAAAGCACCTCTTCATGTTTCTTCTTTTAGCAGAAACTTCTACAGGGAGGGGAGAGTTAGTGGGAGTTTAAGAAAAATCCATCAGCTCTCATTTTGCCAGGTGTTTAGAAAGGTAACTTTGCTTCCGCACAAGAAATTACATGAATTATGTTAAAATCAGTGCTAAGGTAATAAAATTACATGTTCAGGACGCTTCTACAGAAAACTATCTTTGTCTGGCAGGGTAATTGGAGTGAGGGAAGACAAACTCCATAGCCGCCTCACTGTTACACAAAGAGGGAACGAAGGAAATTGTCCCCATCGTGTTTCTGCTGCGTGGAACGAGCTGCTGTTCCCTCTCTCCTTCCTAAATACATCTGTGGATTTCATCGCAGAGCAAACTTAGGGCATGGGGGGAGCTAGGAGGGGAATAAGGGGATTTTAAAATAAATGCACATCTTAGGAGGAAATGTCAAATCACCCAATCCATTGCAGTGACCCCTAGAACTGGGCAGAGATCCACCAGGATGGTGGTTGTTTTGACAGCCAGCACCCCACTGCTGGTTTGGATGAGACTGCATCCAATTGTATCTCTCTTTTTGCCTCCACTGTGGGGGTGGGGAGAGACAGGAAAAAAAAAGAAAGGAAGAAAAAAATCATCCTTGATTTAATGTCTGAGAAAACTGGAGAGATTGGAGAAGGGACATCTGTTCTGAAAGTTTCATTTCATTTTATTTTATTTTTTTTTTCTGAGTCAACACTGGAGTCATTTAGAGGCAGAACTGATGTACAGGATGCATTGGCTGGAATAGAAAAAGCTGAGGCTCGGGAGAGGGACCCTCATTTGTATCTCTACCTGTGCACAATGGGATTTGACCTTTTACCATGATGGCTCAAATGAAGGCAGGATTGAGTCTTTCCAGGGAATAAATGCCCTGCAATGTCTGGAACACTTTCTCATTGCCTTTGGCTCGAAGCATCAGCCAGTATCCAGTGGGGGTAGAGGCCAAAGTCACCACTGAAGAGCCTTTCCTGATTATCACAGCACCTTGGGCTTGTCCCCTCTGCCCCATCCCGAAGCTTGTAATAATGTGGCATCATTGCCTTTAAAAAGTTTTTATCTTTTTTCTCCAAGCTGGAAGTGATTCTTTTTTTTTTACAGGTATGAATGTAATTTTTATGACTAGAGTCTCATGTTTCTGCCCAGCCTTGAATTAGATGGCGAGTCTCCTATCTATGCTGCCCAATGGCAGATATCAGCCACTATGCCCAGTTTGTTCGTTGACCTAGGGTCTTGCAATTTTTTTGCCTGGGCTGTCCTCAAAAGGGAATCTTACTGATCACAACACCCCAGAGGTCATGAAAATCTACTCATTCCTGGAAATTACAGGCATGAGTCACAGCATCCAGCCTATAGCTGTGAGTGTCTTTGCCCACTGTTGTATTTTCAGTGCCTAGAGGATAACGTATGACCAGTTCAAGTAGATATTTTATCGAGTGAATGATTGATCAGTGCCATCTTTATACATGGCTGCTTCTGTTAGAAAAGAACTCATTTAGATCCGCTTCTTTCCTGCTACAAGACACTCTGACACATTCATGCTAATGAGTCATGATCCAAGGGGGAGAGAGAGGGTTAGAGAGAGAAATACAGCCCAAGGATCAGGATGCTCTTTAACCTTGACTGATGACCTTGAAAATGGCCTTACCCCTTTGCCTTTGAAATGACTGCTGTTTTCTGGGAAGTATGCTAGTCAGGAAGAATTGGAAACTTTGTGAGTTGTCAGTCACTGTGGGATTTTGTGCGTGCGTGTGTGTGTGTGTGTGTGTGTGTGTGTGTGTGTGTGTGTGTGTGTGTGTATGTAAACTCAATCTATATTCCATTGTATGCCTACATGAACTTCATTCTCTCTGGTATCTGTTCATTTCAGAAGACAGGAATGGCCTCTGCTTTGTCCTGGATCATTTGGCTTTTCACAGCAGCCCTACCCAAACCTTTCAGGCATTATGTAGAGTGTTCCCAGTTTACAGATGAGTAAACTGAACATTCTGGAAAAAGACTGTGTCTATACAGTGAGTTAGCAACAATGCCAGTACTAAAAAAGAAAAAAAAGTATAGTTTCATTGGAGACGAATTATAGAAACTGCAATGTCTTTAAATTTAGAAAACAAAGTTAGCTCCTGCCAGAGTTGTGAGGCAGTTTTGACGTCCCACTGAAAGCCACCGCTCCCATTCAATTCTGTTCTTAAAGTAGGAAGGAAAAGCTCTCGGGTGTGTGTCTCTCCGCCCATGTATCACTATTTTTGCCTCTCCTTATACCCATGGCCTAGTTTTCTTGGGCTTCTTCGCTATCAATGGGCATGTTATACTAGGCATTGTCCTTGCGTAAGGTTTTGAAGTTTCTCGGGTATTATGAACAAGGTCTTAGACCCCAGCTGGATGCTGCAGCCTACTTTGGCTCTGTTTTCTTTCCTTAAGAAATCTAAAGGATAATGTTGTCATTTTTCTAAAGTGGAGGCCATAAAGAAAGGCTGCCCTCACACTGAGACTCCGCCCACTTCTCAGTGGAGGTGGAACCATTGCTAAAATTGAATTGTATTGTGCAAGGCCTTGTGGTCTTCTAACCGATGGAGAGCAAGCCGAGCCTTTGGGAAGGTGGGGTGACCTGGAGGAGGGAAGGCGTTTGATACCCAGCCTGATGGGGATAGGAAGTCAGTCCTTTACCTTGTCATTCCAGGCACTGCTTTATTGGGGAAGAGGAATCAGCCTAGCAATGGCTGCTGGGGATCTAGGAGGCCGCCTTTGGATGAGAGTTCTGTTTACTGTGGAGCTTTCAGAGGAGATTGGGTTTCTGTTTTTGTTTCTGCTCTGGACTTTACCCAGCCATGTGTCCAGTAGCCACCTGCTACTGGAAGTTGTCTTTGTAATTTGCTGGGCCAGAAGGGGACGCAGAGGGAACTGTGCTGGAGATTGTAGGAGGGAGAGTGTGGAGCTGGGGGCTTGATCTTCAGCCAGTGGAATGAACGTATACAATCGAATGGAAGGGAATCTGAGGAGACATGCTCAGGTTCCCAAATAGAACACCCCGCCCCACCCTTCTCCATTTCAGACTTCAGAGAATGTCAGTGTGTCTGTACTGTGTCTTGGCTTTCTATAACTTCCAGCTAGGAGGCAGTGCCTAAGCTGGCTGGCTGAACTGGCCTGTGGATTGTTGTTGCTTTTTCCTTATCAAGCTTTTCCTCTTGTCTGTCCATCTTGAGTTGGGGTGGGAGGGTGTGAAGGACAGAAGCTGGATGATACAATAAAGTGGCTGCCACTACTTTGGCACAGTAGAAGCTCTTTCAGTCTGCTGTCTCTCCTCTTTCCATCTCTTTCTCTGTCTATCTGTCTTTCTTCATATCTCCAACATTTGTGTTTTAGCAAGTGGGTTCACATGAGGTTGTACTCCTTCCAATACTTAAAGACTGGGGGTATCTGAGGCAATCAGCTTGAGCTCACATACTGGATATAGGCGAAACGTCATTCTTACACTCTGGTCCCTCCAAAGGATGTGTGTGTGTGTGTGTGTGTGTGTGTGTGTGTGTGTGTGTGTGTAAAAGACAAGGAGATGAACTGAATGAACTCTTTATGGCTCATTGTTCCCTTTGAACAATAAAGTTATGTTGGATAATATTGTAAAGTATAAAGTGAATATCCATGAGTCATTTCGATAAAAATGGGTCCTATGAATATTGAGGGGGGAAGAGAGGACTCCTTCCATAGAGACTACTGCCCAGGAGAGGGAGGGGTGAAGCCACCAGCTCCTTCCATGTACTTCTGGTTCAGTGATCCCTTTGAAGGCCAATAGAAACAAGGAGAGTTGGAGAACCTGTCACAGGTCACAGCCAACAGGAGCCTAAGGGAGCTGGATATCCTGGGATAGGATTATAAGTGGCAGGTCAGTTGAAAAAAATCAAAGAAAGCAGAATGGACTGTGAACTTGGGTTAATAATGCCATCTCATTATTGGTTTGTGTATGGTAATAAATGTGTGAAAGGAATCTAGGATGTTAACAATAAGAGGTAGTAGGAAGAGGGCATGTGGGGACATTTCTTCTGTCTTCTCAGATTTTTCTGTAAATCTCCAAGTGTTCTGAAAAGTGAAGTCTATGAAAAAGTTGTTAATCATGATCATATTTTACCTTCTGGAGTTCTTTCTCCTGGACAAATTTAAGACTCCCAGAGAGTCTTGTAAGTCTAAGATGTCAGAGGCAGCTGTAACTCGCTGTGTGGGCCTCCGTCGTCCAGAGTCCTGTTCTTTTCTGGTGGTGATGTGGCCCCCGCATTGTCATCTGAAGGAATGCACCAGTTCGGGGAATGGGAACTCAGCCACACGCTAGAACTCATGTCCACCCAGAAAAAAGTGTTTAGATTAGGGAGGGTGTAGCTTCCCTCCTAGAAAAAAAATAAGAAAATCAATAGGTAATTTGTTTCTCTGCCAATACAGCCTTGTGAAGATGCCTCAGTTAAATCACTCTTTACATTGGATTTCCATTATTCATCTTTGCTGCTCAGCTGGGAACTCCCAGGTGGAGGGGTATTTTCTCAGTTATCTGTGTGTTTCTAGGCCTTCATCATCCTATGTCAGCTGAACAAAGCCTGACTCAGTGAAAGATGACTGGGTAGTGTTTAGACATACAACGCCAAAGCTCATACCCAGTGGCATGGCACCGGAGGAGAGCAGGTGAGACAGATGGCATTTCGGAAACATGGTTGCAATCATGTACCCTATCCCACAACGACCACCATCACCTCTTCCTTCTCCTCCTCCTTCTCCTCCTCCTCCTCCTCCTCCTCCTCCTCTTCCTTCTCCTCCTCCTCCTTTTCCTTCCCTTCCTATTCTTCTTCCCCTTCATTTCCTAATATTGTATTTCTTTTGAATTTTATGTCATTTATGATTTGCTATTATTATTATTACTATTACTATGTAGTTGTACAAAGGGGTTACAGTTCTGTAAGTCAGGTTAAGAGTACAGTGACTCTTTGTCGATATCACCCTTTATTTTCCCTGATTTTCTTCCCCCTTTAGTCAGTGTTTGTGTGTCAATGCATCCAGAAGCTAGGTGACTCTCTCAGGGATGCTTCTTTGTGAGGCTACCTGCACACTCTTGCTGTCTGGGTGCAGCATCTATGCTCCTTCGTCTTCGATGAACCTTACTCCACATCAGTCCCCCAAACTCACTAGACATGACATCACATCTCCTTAAGTGACCCCCTGGGTTAAAAAAAAGGTAAAGTCAGGATCTGAGGAAGAGTTGGATCCCAAACAATAGAAGGGGACTTCTTTTTTTTTATTGTGATTAATAGAAGGGTTACATTATATTTACCAGATAAAAGGTGTGTAACTTCACAAACATTGATACCCTTTCTCATGACATGGTCCCCATTTCCCTCCTACCCTCATCCGCTTATCTTGATTTCCCCCCTTCCCTATCCAATTTCAAATAACCAATTAAGCACATATAAAATATATCAGATAACAAGGTGAAATATTGTAACAATATGAGATAACCAAGGGATGGCAAAAGAGATGAGAGATAACATAGTACATTAAGGACAACAATCACTCATAATATGACTTTTGTTTCCTTATCCTGGAGGTCTTTACATTTAGTGTCATACTATTTGGCCTAATGTCTCTAGATTTTGTTCTATTGTAAATCTCTGCTAGAAGAGCCCAAGGTTTCTACTGATTATGACAAATGAGGGAGACTATTGGGCCTATGTTCCTTTGAGTCTGGCTTACTTCACTTAATAATGATTTTTTCTAAGTCTTTACATTTTAGAAGGGGACTTCTTAAAAGATACAAAGACGAATGTAGGCAAGAGAGACACAGTAAGTTCAGAAAATGATGGGGAAAAAAATGAGGTGTTACAGTGTGCAGTGAGTCCCATGCAGGTGGGGCGTCCTCTGTAAAATGTCACCCCTTAGGGGTGGTTGGTTAACTTTTCCCTTTATCCATATCATCTCCTCTTATTACTCATTCCAATGTGAACATGCGCCTGACTCATTTCTACTCCTTTCTGGACTTAATTAGGTTTGTTGTTGTTATTATTATTATTTTTGCTTGTCTTTGGAACATGGAATACCCTTCTCAGGTTTTTCAAGTGACTCATTTGGCCTCAATATTGTCACAGACACAGGGATATATTTATGGTGGGGGTGGAAGTTTTCCCAGAAGTGGGCATGGTTAGATTAGATGTAGCCCAAGTTTCTTTTACAAATGTGCATTTAAAAAAAAAGAAAGAGGGCTGGGAGGGACAAGGGCTGGGAGTGTGACCTAGTTGTAGAGTATTTGGCTATTATGCACAGAGACCCAGGTTCGATTCCTTGGTACCACCTACATAGAAAAAGCCAGAAATGGTGCTGTGGCTCAAGTGGTAGAATGCTAGCCTTGAGAAAGTCCAAGGACAGTACTCAGGCCCTGAGTTCAAGCCCAAGGACTGGAAAAAAAAGAAAAGAAAAACCCTACTGGATCGTTTATCATGATTTTAAATGATAGACAAAATGGAAGGTCCTTATCATTTCCCTAATTGTCTAAAGGAGCCACAACGTACATGGAATTTGTGTGTGTGTGTGTGTGTGTGTGTGTGTGTGTGTGTGTGTCTGTGTGTGTGTCTGTGTGTGTGTGTGTATTCCTGCTTGCAGGGAAAGCAGAACATACAAGTTCCTAATTAGAGCATTGACTCACAGAGTTCTCTTTGCCTTCCAGGCTCTGAGTTCTGCCTCTCTCCCACCTGTTTCTGACGTGTGTCTTCATTCCTAGCAGGTTAATGTGGAGGCCAACCCAATGTGTGCTTCTTGAATAGAACACTTAAGTGCAGCCCTGTTGCAGAGTGAACAGCCGGTCTCCTAAGATCTTCCTGGCTTTTGCTAAGCCTATTATGATGTTTCCTAGGAGATGGGACTCAGCAGAAGGCAAAGGGTGTTTTGTTGTGTGTTGTCAGGAAATGGAGAGTCCTATTTACTGAACTGGGCCTGGAGATTCATTTCTGTATTACTCATCTCGTGTTCCCAAGTCAGGTGTTGTGGAACTGTGTGCATCCAAGGTCCTAAGTTTTGGGGGCTGAGAATTACCTGTGTCAGATAAATAAAGAGTAGGATGTGAAATTCTCCAGCCTACTACTGGTTTGACGTAAGAGATGACTGGCATCTTAATCTGGCTTCAGTCTAGGAAAGGGTTGGAGAATTCACGAAGGTTCCCAGGGCAATGCTGTTCTTGCTGGTGTAAGTTTACCGAGTGCCAAACCTCTTGCTAGGCATTGCATTGGGGGCCTGGGGGCCGAGAGTGGGGTGTAAATTAGCATCTGTCATCGGTAACATAATATCCATCTGCTCTCAGCCTGCCATCTTACCTATTGAGGGGGGTTGAGATCTGAGTATTTTGGTTCAAAGCCAGCCTGGGGACAGAAAGTCTGTGAGACTCTTAGCTGTAATAAACCACTCAGAAAAAAAACGGAAGTGTCAGTGTGGCTCAAGTGGTAGAGTGAAAGCCTTGAGGGAAAAAAAAAAAGAAAGAAAAAAGCTCAGAAAGAGTGTTCAAGCCCCGAGTTCAAAAACAAGACCAAGGAGGGAGGGAAATGGGTACCAAGACATGTGAAAGGGTATCAATGTATGTGAATTAATGCACCTTCTATCTGGCAAATATCATGTAACCCTTTTACTAATTACAATAAAAAAAAATTTTTAAAAAAAAGAAAAAAAAAACAAAAACAAGACCAAACAAAAATCCTGAAATGCATTTTTTTTAGATCCCAAAGGAAGATATAATTAAAGAATTCAGTAGAATCCAAACACCTAGTGCAGGGCAGTGTTGCTTACGTGGAGAGAACTTACTGAACCGAAGGCTGACATTTCCTCTTTGCTCTGGATGACGGGGAAGAATTCCTTGAGTGCTGTTTGTTGAGGCCAGAACATTTGGCAAATGTGTTACCCTAAAGCAGGCCAAGAAAAGTTGGGATGCCTAGCTGAGTCATAAAACAGTTAAGAACTTTATGAGAGAGAGAGAGAGAGAGAGAGAGAGAGAGAGAGAGAGAGAGAGAGAGAGAGAGAGAGGAGGATTTCATTGTGGCAGCGTGGAAAGCAATGACGCTCCCATCCTCGCCCCTCATGCACTCACATTGCATTCCTGTATGTATCCTGCCCAGTCTGACCTTGTCCATTACACAGCCTCTGTCCCTTCCCCTTCCTGGTACCCACACACCCCGGTTCACCCATCCCTTCCAGGAGCTCAGCCCTGTATCACTTGTTCTTAAGGACCCAGAGAGTGCATGGTTGTCTGCAGAGATGTTAAGCAACCCAGCAGTATTCAGATGGCATCTATAACTACCAAGAAAGTGTTGACCCTTTCCCCCACCCCAGGAAGGGGGGGCTAGAGAGCCCACAGGGAAAGCTCAGGCTTTACAGCTTTTAAATTATGGATATTTGGCTCGGTGAAGAAGGGAGGTGACCGAATCGTGTGCACGAGGAACATTTGATATGCGCCCATCTGGGCTGCTGCTATTCTGGATGGTGACTGTACAGAATTCTTCCCTGTGCTAGCCCGAATGCCTCCTCTGTTCTCCTTGAAGGCCTGGACTACAGTACGGTAGTCCCTTTGAGCTGTTAAAGCTTCTGTTTGGAAGCTTTAAACCAGGAGAGAATTATGGGGGAAAGATGGTGGAGAGGTACAGAATGCCCAAGATACACCTGGTATTATCCATTGTGCCCCAGATCCACTGAAAAAAAAACCCAAAACAGCACTGGCAGGGACATGTTTGTACCTTTTTTTTTTTGGTTGAATGTGGGGCTTGAACTCAGGGCCTGATTAGTACTCTATGACTTTGCACCACAGTGCTACTTCCGGTTTTCTGGTGATTCATTGGATATAGCGTCTAGGCTGGCTTTGAACCATGATGCTCAGATCTCAGCCTCCTGAGTAGGATTATTGGCATGAGCCAGCAGCACCCAGCTGTCTGTGCATTCTTGAGATAGGAATCCCCATTGTTGGATGGGTTCACATGTAGCCAACAATAGATAGGGTTGGTAGCAAGCCCTTGACCTGGTAGCTAGCCTTGATCCTGTGTCTGGGGGCTTGATGGCTGTTGGAAAATCTTGTCTGGCTTTGGTTTGTGCAGCTGGGGCCTCCTAGCTCTTCTCCACAAGTCTCTTACTGTCCAGTGGTCTTCCTTCCCCCACCTCCCAAGTGCTGGGATTACATTGTATATGGCTGTGGAAGTAAGTAGTTCTTTTGGAATCAGGCAACATGTACCCTTTGCAGTGGGAGCTCCCGGAGCTGCCTATGCAAGTATGTTTTACGTTCTTAAATGCTAACTGAATTCTGAGTGCGTAGGCTTTTAGAAACCATTCTACACTCTAAATATGAAGTGTAAAAAAAAAGAAATCTTTACACAGAGACTCATGTGCAGGCCTGTTGCTCCAACATCATCATGGGAAATATAAAATATCTCCTATTTGTCTGTTAGTGGAAAATGAGGGGGAAATGATGGCCAGCCTAAATATTGGAATAATGGTAATTTCTTTTAACAATGGAGCCATTGAAAGCATAGATGTAGGTATACCAGAATGAAGTAAATTTTAGGATCTATTATAAAGAGATCCATATGTAACATGCTTGTATGAGACTGACATCTCATGCCTGTAAGGCTCAGATCCACCAAAAATCCAGAAGTAGAGCCTAGGCTCAGCTGGAGAGGAGGAAGCTGAGGGACAGAGCCTCAGTCTGGAGAGGAAGAAGTTGCAGGACAGAGCCTAGGCTCTGAGTTCAAGACCCAGTAACCACTCCGCCAAACACACATTTGTCTGAGTATGAGTCTCTATCTACGTATCTCTTTTTTATCTGTTTTTTGTTTGTTTTGTTTTGTTTTGTTTTGCCAGTCCTGGGGCTTCAACTCAGGGCCTGGGCATTGTCCTTGGGCTTTCTCAAGGCTAGCACTCTACCCCTTGAGTCACAGCACCACCACTTTCTGTTTTCTCTGTGTATGTGGTACCAAGGGATTGAACCCAGAGCGTTGTACATGCTAGATAAGCACTCTACTACTAGGCCACACTCCCAGCCCCGTTATCTGCTTTTATATGTACACTTACATTTATTAAATGTACCTAAACTACATTGAGAAGCCTACTTTTAATAAATGCATTTCTGGCAAGATTTGTAAGACTAGTATTTTGAGGAACAGTTCTTCATTTGAAATGCTTTGGTTCTATTTAATTAAAAAAACACAACTATACACCTATGCTACTTAAAACAGTTTCTTTTAAAAAATTATAAATCATTGGATAAAAGCTTATTCTTTTAGCATCAAAGGAGTCAGCTGCACAAATGTACAGTGACTTGGGTTGGAGGTTAAAGTTAATTAACCAGGCAGAATCAGGTCCTTGACTAACCTGCAGCTGTTGGGCTTAAGGTTTGAATCTTTTTTTTAAGCCTCCAGATACAAAGACAGACCCCAACTGGTTCCATCTAAGTTCAGCTATTTTGAGTTGAATCTAAACAGAGAGGAGGAGGGCTCAAGTTGGGGGCACAGGGAGGGGTTTCTCATTTCTCAGCTACGTTAATTCAGCACAGAGACATTTCTGATGCCTTACTCACTGCCTGTGGAGAAAGCTTGAAATAGCCTTGAGGGTATGAAAAGAGGGGAAAAGAAAGCAGTGTATCTTAAATATCCTGTAGATTTTAGGAGCAGAACAACTGTAATTTCCTTAATTCTTACATGAGCTCCGAATTCTTTCCTTTTTCTCATGCATAGGAGGAAACTGAGGCTGGCAAGGGCAAATAATTTCCCCCCCCAAGGCCATCCACTTGGTCAGCTGAGATTTGAGTCCCTGACCAGTGAGGTCTACACATCTTAGGATAGTTCTATCAGGCTAGGATTTGCAAGTTGATGCTTATCTGCAGTGGACAGGATGGGGCCAGTTTAGGAGTGACGAGGTCCAGGGGACCCATCTTCTCATTCTTGTGAAGTAGGAAAAAGTAGTTTTGACAACAGTACATGCAGACATGAAGTCTAACAGGGGAGTCATATGAGTTTTGAGGATAGAGATGCTAGAGAAATTCCTTGTTTGCTTCAAAATCCTTTCCTCTGGAGGCCTTCAATCATTCATTTGTGTCTCATAGTCAGCATAAATGTTTTCTCCAGTCAGAAGGGAGCTTTTTAGAGTCAAACATTGTCCAGAAGCAGAGTGATGAAGATGCGGCCCTCTGTGTGAGTACTGGACCCATGCATCCAGCTTCCTGTTTCCATGCAGACATTGCTAATCACTCACCGAACATGTCCCTACTTGATGTGGAATGGAGCGTGCAATATTTCCCAGCACAGCCCCTCAGAGTTCTAGAATTAGGTAAACAGATTAGCATTGATAATGGAACCTGTCTGTTATGCAAGCAGTAAGTGCAGTGGTAAGCATACATCTGGGAGCCAGATGTTGAGATTTGAGAGGGAGGGGATGAGACAGAGACAGATAGAATAGTTTAATTCAGTGATTTTTAGTCCATGACTAGCTGCTCACAAGGGATGACAGGGTTGGGGAGTAAGGAGCTAAAGTTCTGGAAACTACCTGACTGTTAGTTAGTTAGTTAATTAATTTTCTGTTGGTCATGGGACTTGAAGTCTGGTCCTGGGCACTGTCCTTGAGCTCTTTTTCTTTTCAGGCTAGCACACTGCCATTCTGAGCCACAGTGCCACTTCTGGTTTTTAGGTGGTTAATTGGAGATAAGAGTTTCATAGACTTTTCTGCCCCTACTGGCTTTGAACCTTGATCCTCAGATCTCAGCTTCTTGAGTAGCTAGGAATGCAGGTATGAGCCACCAGCACCTGATTATTATTATTATTATTATTATTATTATTATTATTATTATTTATTTTTTTGTACTGGGATTAAATTCAGGGCCTTGTGCTTTCTAGGTAGGTGCTCTATTACTTGAGCCCTGTTCCCAGTCCCTTGGCTTTTAGTTTGGTTTTCAGATAGGTCTTGTATTTTCTCCCAGTTCAGCCTTGAACTGTCATCTTCCTACCTCTGCCTCCCAGGTGGTTGAGATTATAGGCAACTTTCAACAACCTTTCTTTTCTTTTTAAATCGGAGGCACTGAACAATCTATAGTCAAAATACATTTTTGTTTCACTCAAATACTTTTAAGAAGCTGTAGCTTCTTGAGAAAGTTTGAAATTCTCCATGGTGCACGCTCCTTTCTGTGTCCTCCAGAGAAGGTTGAGACATTTTCCTGGAAAGGTAATTTTGGCTCTAGTGAAGATGTCACCATCTGCTTGCCTGCCGGGCAGCTGGCCTGGCTGAAGGAGAGCTGGGGCTAACTGCTTTGAGATCTGGGAGAGTAGGAGGTCCAGGGCACAGGTTGGGGAGGGGGATTGTTTGTGGCTCCCAAGGCTGTTCTTGGGTAGGGTCTTCCTTCCCCAGGCACCTGCTCAGTTGGGGAAGCCCCTCCAGCATCTCCCTCCGGCTGACTCTCGCTCCTGGCTTTCCTCCCCATCCTCTGTCAAGAGCTCCAGGCTGCCTGCCATTCCTGTTGGCACTGGCAGCAGCCAGAACAGTGCAGGCTTTCCTGGCAGCGGGGTCCATGACTGCTTCATTTCTCCTTCTGCTCTTTCACATTCTTCTGTCTTTTTCTCCATGGCCTGGTACCCAGCAGCCTGTGGCCAAAAAGGGCATTGATTACCTTTTTTAAAAAAAAAAATTTTTTTTTGCCAGTCCGGAGGCATGAGGCTTGAACTCAGGGCCTGAGCGCTGTCCTTGGGCTTTCTCAAGGCTAGTGCTCTACCACTTGAGCCACAGCACCGTTTCTGTGTATGTGGTACTGAGGAATCGAACCCAGGTCTTTGTGCATGCCAGGCAAGCACTCTACCACTAGGCCAAACTCCCAGCCCTTACCATCTTACCTCCCCCCTTCTCTTCTCTCAGCCTTCACCCAGTAGGGATAGATTGCCCGCTTTCCCTCCCTCCCTTCAACAGGCAAGTAACAGACATGGGACGTGGGCTCTGACATTGCACAGGGCTCGAGTTTCCCCCTATCCCCATTTCAACCAACAAACCAACAGTAGTGCACACCTGAAATCCCAGCTCCATGTTGAAGCATAGACAGAGGAGGATTATGGTCCAAGGGCCCACTGAGCTCTCTTCTAGAGAGATCTTTCTATCAGCCAGGCCTTGGTGGCTGACATCTATAATTTCTGCTGCTCAGCAGGCAATGATTGGAAAGATGGCAGTCTAAGGCCCTCCTGGGCAGAAAAGAGCCTATTTCGACAGACAAGTGGTGTGTGTGTGTGTGTGTGTTTGTGTGTGTGTGTGTGTGTGTGTGTGCAAGCCTGTACGCACACACGTGTATGGTTTGTGCTTTTTCCATTATCGGCAAGTGCGATCTTGGCAGACATGGGAAGATGACATGCTAGATGATCAGGTAGAGAAAGCACCTTAAAGAGGAGCAGTACACACCAGCCAGCATTGATTGATTACTGATCAGTGCATCTGTAAATATCTCAGACCCAACACTTTGACCTAGGTGCTCTTATGATCTCATGTTACAGGTGACTGAAGTGAATTGATGAATGAACTTGTCACTACCGGTGCTTGAACTCAAGGCCTCACACTCATATTCCTGCCTGCTATCCCCAGCTGCATGGCTGGTGCTCTACCACTTGCCACACCCCTAACTTCTGGCTTTTTGATAGTTTATTGGAGGTAAGAGTCTCAGGGACTTTTCTGCCAGGACTGGCTTTGAACCGCCATCCTTAGATCTTAGACTTCTGAGTAGCTGAGATTACAGGTGTGAGTTATCAGAACTCTTGAGATGAAAAAAGGAATTGCAAGGAGAGTGACTTTTCTAGAACATGAGAATGCTTGGGAAGGGTCCTTCTCTTCCCTTGGCCTTTCCCTCAGGGAGATGTCCTTTGTCCCCTTACTGGCCTGGTTGCAGCCACAGTGGCCTTATAACATCCAAAACAGCAGTGGCACCCTCCTTGGAGCCAATTGGTGTAACCTCAGAGGGGTGTGCCTGCAGCGGACTGATTTCTAGTTCTATTCTTCTCCCCTGGAGATGGGGAGGTGTGGATGGAAAACAGCAGCTACAGCAACAAAAATCTGAGGCTGAAACCTAAGGCTGGATTCAAAACCTTTAATTCAGAGTGAAAGACTTTAATCAGGCTATAACTTGGCTCCATTCCTAAATGCTACCATGTTAAAAAAGGAAAAGAAATAACAACAATAATAATTCAGAGAATGCAAATAATAGTCCAACCTAAAGCCAGGAATAGGTCAAAACAGCTGTAGTTTCTCTGGGAATGAAACATTCCACTCTTTAAATTATTGCAAGGAAATGTATCTTGTTTTCCCCAACTGAGCCTGGAAGTAAATTTTTTAAAAAAAATCTATTACTGCTAGTTACTGATTCAGCAAGAGTTGCTTTATTGTTATTGTTGTTGTTTGCTTTTCTTTCCCTTTTCCTTTGCAAGCCACTGTCCACCTCCATCTTTTTCTGCCCTTTTTCTCCTGGGTGTACCAGAGGAACCTTCTAAGTAAAAAACAAAACTTCACTTTGTGTGTGTATGGCCAAGATTCAAATTTGCTATGATTCATTGGAAGGGGGGAGGGGCTGGCAGAATTGGAGGGAGAAAGGACCCATGGAGCCTCTCAGATGTAAATAATTCAGGGTTTGGAAGTGCTCATCTTTGGACGTATTGGAGCCATTGGGAGTGTGGACGGCTGGGAAGCAAAACTGCTGAGGCAAGCAGGAGAGAAGCAGAGTCACTGGCCTGGATTGGGTCAGCCAACAGAGCAGCTGCATGTGTTGGAGAAGCCAGCCCATGTGGGGCATGGCGGGGGGCCCAGATCTGGGGATCCCCGGACTCTCAGAACACATGAGGCTCAGTGTCAGGGGAGCCTCTTGTTACACAAAAAAAAAATCTCAGGGAGGTGTAACACTCACAGCCTAAGAAAAGGGAACAGTGAAATCCTAAACAGTATTTAACAGGAATAAGTTAGTATGAGTGTATTCCTATTAATATACTATGAATGATATATTAATAACATTAATGACATAGTATAGCAATATATTCATGAGCTAAGGTTAATAGAGCTGATTCTAATTAGTATTAATAGAACTCTTACCACATACGAGGTTACTTTTCAAGTCAGGTAAGTATTCTCTCTCCTTTTTTGCTGGAATTTGAACTCAGGGCCTCATGTCTACTCAGCAAGCACTCTTCTGCTTAAGCAATGCCCCCAGCCCTCTTTTGGGGTTGATTATTTTTCAGATAGGGTTTTAATTTGAATCCTCCTACACAGCTGGGATTACATGTATGCGCTACCATACCTGATTTTTTTTCTTTGAGCCAGGTTCTCGGTCTATATCCCAGTCTGACCTTGAATTTGTGATCCTCCTGCTTCCTCTTTGTGAGTACTGGGATTCCATGAATTTGTGCCACTAAATCGCTGACATTGATTTCCTTTCCTTTCCTTTCCCCTCCCTCCCTCCTTCCCTCTTTCTTTTTTTATTTTTTCTTTCTTTCTCCTCTTCCTTCCCCTCCCCTCCCCTTCCCTCCCCCTCCCCTCTCCTCTCTCTCCCCCTCCCCTTCCCTCCCCTCCCTTCCCCTTCCCTTCCCTTCCTTCTTCTGCTAAACCAACCTTGAATTCCCCAGGACAAATCTGATTCAATCATGCTCTTTCATCCTTCTTCTAAATTACCAGATTCCACTGGCAAATATTTTTGAGCATGTTTACTTCTATGTTCTTTAGGAATATTGATCAGTAATTGCATTCACTGTCCAATAGGATAAGCCTGGATTACATGATGCTCCATGCAACTAAATCTAAATGGATTACATTATGATGTAAAATTGAAATTCCACTGCTTTGGATATTCCAGACACATCTGAAGTCAAATCCATGGATTAGAAGTCAAAACCAATAATATTGGATGGTACCAGCATGTCTATCATATTGGACAGCACAGAGAGCTTTCCCTGCAACCTAAGCTTTTGTATGTCTTTGAGCAGAGTTCAAACTTTGACGTTTATCTGTTGTCTTTTATCCTTAGTGTGGTGGTGGAGCTCTTTCCAGCCTTGGAAAAGAAACTCTGTGATGGATCATCTGACATCTGTTTTTTTTTCCCTACCCCTAAAAGTGTTCTTTAAATTCCCAGCCTAGGAGGGGGTCAGCTCAGTATTATGTAAAAGCAAGGTTTAGTTTCATTTAAAAAAGGGAAAGGTGTTTTAGTTTGGCCAGTTCTAGGTAGAACCCAGAAGTGCTCTTATAGGATGCATATTTCACAAACCAAGATTTATTCCAGAACAAAGCTCTAGCATAGCAAAGGTTTTGTCTGGCCAAGTGGGATCCATCCTTACTTTGCATGAGCAAACCTGCAGGTACAATATTTTACAAGGCACATCTCCTTTCAATAATTAAATACCTATGCCAGCATGTTGTAATTTCTAAGGACATAAAGATCACAGAGAAATAGAGCGCTTTATAGTCAAGCAAAGCTCAGGGAGGGTTGTAGATGGGGGGTGGTTTAGGGAGGGTTGTTAAAGAGGAGTATTCTGCTTAATGAGAATGAAAAGGAAATTGTAACTTGGTTCCAAATTGTTCACTGGGGTCAGGAGACATGGAGTAAGAAGGGCAGTGCTGAGATCTCAAGCCCAGCTGGGACTCCAGGATGGGCTCACATCATTGATTTTTTTTTAACTCTGTGAAGGAAGGCTTTCTCTTGGACATCTTGTGTCAAATTGGAAAAGAGATTTTTGTAACGGACCCCTCCACCCACCATCAGAGGCTCTGTACGAATCATATCCCTGAGATGCTGCTGGGTTTAGACAAGCTAGGATTTCTAATGGTGGTTTTCCCTTTCAGTGACCTTGGGCAAACCAGTAACCTCTCTGACCCTCTCTTTCTTTTCAGGGAAACAGAACAACAAACCCCATTCTCTTAGTGTGAGATCTGTGGGCCAGCCCCACTACTACTCTCAAGAGCTCTTGCTATAACCGTGGCTGTGTGGGCCACTCTTTTGGGAGGAGTGTCATAGTCCCCCCAGCTGGGTGGTTGGGGGTGAGGGGTGTTTGAGGGGACTAATAGACAGAGGGGAACATTTTCATCCTTCTCAGCCCCCATTCTTTTCTAAGTTAGGATGAAGTTTAGATCAAGGGCCAGGACCTTGACTCCCCCTGCCCCCATAATTGTGAGCGGTTAAAAGAGGTTCAGGCGAAAAATACAGGCAATGGTCACAAAGGAGTTGGAGACTCATTGCCACCAGGAAGTCAAACACCATTGCGGAGTGAGGTGCTCTCGGAAGGCAATCGGAGGAGGATGTGTTTGGACAAGCAGGGATTAAAAAGAAGGGTATCTTAGGAAAAATGGTAAACACCATTGAGCATTATGAAGGGTTGGCAGTGCAAAGTGTCTGTCGGACTGTGGGAGAGTAAGCAGGATGTCCTCATAATAGTCCCATATGTGCCTGTGGTCCAACTTGATTTAAAATTTTATGTCTACAGGAGAAATGCCAGAGTAAAGAAATTGCGGGGGAGGGGTGTTTCCAGACATCAGGGATACCCGTGTGGCTCCACAAACAGCGCACGCACCTTTTTACCCAGACAGTTCTATTAATATTGGATTTCTGCTATGATTATAAAACATCATCTGACACAAGCTGTGCGGTAACATTTCTCCCCCAGCAACCAGGGAGCCCGGAGAAGCTGGATTGTCATTTGCAGGAGACAAATGACAATAATCCCTAGAGATGGGATGTGCAGAAAAAGATATAATCCTATTAAGAGATTGCCATTGTGCACGTTGCCTCTTGTGGTCCCAAGTGCAGATGCAGGAAGGAGACAAGGGGGCCTGTAACAGCTATAGGAAGGAGCTCTCCCTGCAGTTGGCAGTGACAGCGCCCTGCCATTTCTGAACAAGGGTCCTTGGGGTATCGGATCACAGTAAATGACTGAGGGGAAATGTACTCAAGAAAGGTGATAGACCTGAACAACTGGAGTTTCACTTCTGAAGGACCTGGAGGAAGCCTGGCCATGACTCAATTTTTTTCATATATTTTTATTGTAATTAATAGAAGGGTTACATTATATTCATCAGATAGAAGGTACATTACTTCATAAATATTGATACCCTTTCTCATGTCATGGTTCCCATTTCCCTCCCCCTCTCCCCATACATCTTGATTTTCCCCCTTCCCTCTCCTATTTCAATTAAGCGTATATAAAATATATCAGATAACAAGGTGAAATATTGTAACAATATGAGATAAAGGGACAGCAAAAGGACAACAATCACTCATTATATGGCTTCTGTTTCTATATCCTAGAGATCCTTTCATTTAGCATCATACTGTATGGCCTTATGTATCTAGGTTTTGCTCTATTGTGAACCTCTCCTAGGAGAGCCCAAGGTTTCTACTGATTATTGTAAATGAGGGAAACCATTGAGCCTATGTTCCTTTGAGTCTGGCTTCCTTCAGTTAATATGATTTTTTTCTAAGTCTTTCCATTTCCTTACAAATGGGTGATGTCATTCTTTCTGAGAGCACCATAGAATTCCATTGTGTATAAATACCACATCTTGTTGATCCACTCATCAACTGAGGGACATCTGGGTTGGTTCCATATCTTTGCTATGGTGAATAGTGCTGCAATGAACATTGTTGTGCTAGTGGATTTAGTAGGTCCTTGTTTCTGGACGATTGGTAAATGCCAAGTAGTGGAATTGCTGGGTCATAGGGGAGCTCTATATTTAGTCTTTTGAGGAACTGCCATACTGCTTTCCATAGAGGTTGAACAAGTTTGCACTCCCACCAACAGTGTAGTAGTGATCCCTCCTGTCCACCTCCCCTCCAGCATCTGTTATTATTAGATTTCTTGATCCTAGCCATTCTAAATGGAGTGAGGTGGAATCTTAAAGTTGTTTTGATTTGCATTTCTTTTATGACCAGAGATACCATGACTCAAGTTTTACACTCTTAGAGCAAACCCTGTAACTTCATTGGGTTGAGGACCAGGTAGTTGGAGTTCTAAGTATGTGTGAGATCCATCAATCGGTAAAGGATAAACTATTATTATTATTATTATTATTATTATTATTATTATTATTATTTTATTATTATTTGTGCCAGTACTGGGCCTTGAACTCAGGGCCTGGGCACTGTTCCTGAGCTGCTTTTTTTTTTTTAAATTGTTGAAGGCTAGCATTCTACCACTTGAGTCACAGCTCCACTTCCAGGTTTTTGTTGGTTAATTGGAGATAAGAGCTTCATGGACTTTCCAGACCATGATCCTCATATCTCAGGCTGGCTTTGAACCATGATCCTCATATCTCAGCTTCCTGAGTAGCTAGGATTACAGGGGTAAGCCTCCAGCATGGGGCTTAAGGTCTCTATTTGAGTGATGAAAATGAAACCCTTTAATTCATGCTATGTTTTAATGGGAAATGGAAGGGAGTGAATATTCAATTTATGACCCCAGGAAATGAGCACACGTGCACATGCAGATTTTAGTATTTAACAGTGAAGATTAAGACATTCACTGGCCCCCAAGCAATCACTTTGGATTATTTCATGCTCCATGCTTGCTACTAAGTAAGATACCAGCATGGTGTAAAAGAAGAGACATGAGTTTTAATAGTAGAGACATGTGGTGGGTTCAAGCCTAAGCACAACCATTTTCCAACTCTGGGACCTTGGGTAACTTCCTTAAACTCTTGCAACTTTGCTATTCTCATTTGTGCACTAGAGATACTATTCTCTGAAAAGTAGTAAAATATTAAATATTCAAGTAAATTATGATCAAAAAGAGTTACTTGTTTTTTGTCTTGGTGAAGGTTGACACCTCTTAGTTTACCTCTTAGGATCTCTTTCCTTCCCTTTCGGTTAATACTACTTTGATGATGGTGATAGTTGCTGCTGTTGTTATTATTACTATTATTTTAGTCCAGGTGGTTTGGATAGAGATCAATCTGATCCACAGGCAGATAGATATACCAATCCAGTCCATTTCTCTGCATCTATGGGATTGGTCCAGGGAGGTCATGTGATCAAAGATGGCCAATATGACCCCACTGTCTTTCTGGTTTCTAGAAGGAAAAGCTCTATGGCTCTTCTGGGTGCTGAAACTATATAAGAATATCCCTCGAGGGAGTGGTGCTGTGGCTCAAGTGGTAGAGCACTATCCTTGAGCACAAAGAGGCTCAGGGACAGAGCCCAGGCCCTGAGTTCAAGCCCCAGAACCAGCAAAATTGAACTCAAAATTGAGTTTGGGGCTTGAACTCAGGACCCTGCAGTTGTTATGCAAACACTCTACTGGAGTGACATCCCCAGTCTTTATTTAGAATTACTATGCTTTGAGATTTGCAATAGAGCAAAACCTTGATACATAAGGCCATATAGTATGAAGCTAATTGAAAGGACCTCCAGGATATTGAAACAAAAGCCATATAACGAATAATTGTTGTCCTTAATGTACTATGTTGTCTCTCATCTCCTTTGCTGTCCCTTGGTTATCTCATATTGTTATAGTATCTCACTTTGTTATCTGATATATTGAATTTATTTGTATTTGGTTATTTGATAGGGAAGGGGGGAAAACCAAGACAGGTGGGGGGTAGGGAAATGGGTACCAAGACATGTGAAAGGGTATCAATGTACGTGAATTAATGCACCTTCTATCTGGCAAATATCATGTAACCCTTTTACTAATTACAATAAAAAAATGCAAAAAAAAAGAATTGCTATGCTTTCCCATGGAATCTTTACAACCTCTAACTAGACTTGCAGAGCTATTTCACCAACACGGAGTTGCCTCATGGTTCTGTTCGGGACTTAGGTCTTTTATTATTTATGTAACAGTTCCCCTACATTATAGTTCTGTTTGACATGCTCAAGTCACTTCCTGTCTCTGACTGGACGCTGAGAGCTGGAGGGCCTCAAGCAGGATTAGATGGGCATGGTTCTGTGGGTGGGTATTATCTTCACTTTACACAGGAGCAGAGATGTTCAGACAACCCTTTGCAAACTGTCAACTGTCATGGAGCCTTGTTGGAGTAGAAATAGATATTGAACTCAGGTCTTTGGGACTACAGAGATCTTCAGGATTTGGCTGTGTATGTGTATGTGTAATTATATATATGTATATATATATATATATAATTTTTTTCAAAGGATTCGGCTAAGAACAAAAATCCCTTTTGAGAAGGAGGAAATCTTTTCAATGTGGAGAAGTATCTTAAAAGGTTCTATATCTGGGTCCTTTCAAACTTGAAATTTATATGCAAGGAATAAAACCAGACGAGAATGGATGGTGTTGGGATGAAACGAACAGGTTTGTGTCTTTTCTGAGCTGATTTGTCTCAGTAAATCCCCAGAAAATATCGCTTGTCTCATTTTCCCTTCAAGGCTTTTGTCTGAGTTTCAGCTGAGAAGATTTTTCCCCCTCTCTCGTTCTTTGTAAATTCTCTTGATTTTGGTTATATAACAGGAGCAAACAATTGCCTTTACTGAACAAAAGTCTCAAATGAATAGCTATCAATGGTAATACTAGTAATTAACAGTTTTTTTCTTTGTCGTGCCTGCCCGAAACTGCTTTTATTGATTTATTTTGACTCTGTTCCATATAGGACAATTTTCCAGCTTGCACAAACATATGCTTATCTTCTTTTGGGCCCAACTATCTTTGACTCTATTTCAAAAAGAGCGTTAACTCTTCAGAAAAGAGCTGACAGCAGACCAGAGGAAAGGAATTGGGGTGCCTCAAATGAACTGTACACTGGGAAAGATTATCAATGAGTGTGAAACATAGAGCACCTCTTAGTTTGAAGTTTGACATCCTGGCTTTCCTTTCTGAATGAAATTGGAAATTACACAGAATTGGGGGTGAGCGTGGTGGAGGGTGGCAAGATGGAGGGGTCCATCCAAACAAAAAAAGCCAAGGTCAGAGGGGAGAAACAGTGCAAAGAAAGAACCAGTTGGCTACTGGCAGCTCGCGCTTACTCAGGAGGCTGAACTCAGAGGATTGTGTTATGAGCCCAATCCAGACTAAAAAGCCCATGAGACTCCATCTTCAAAATATTCAGAAAGAAGTCAGGCTGGAGGCTTAGCTTGAGTTGGAGTGTCAGTCAAACAAGCAAGTGAAGTGAGTCCAAGGCCCTGAGTTTAAACCCTGGTTCTAAATAAAGAAACAAATAACAAAGTAAACAAATAGGCAAGGGTAGGGGAGGAAAAACCAGTCATCAATTCTCCCTTTCTCTCTGCTCTCCTGAGGTCAATCTCAGTTATATGAGTGTCTTTCTTGCAATCCAAGTGAAAAGGTAATTCATGGTACTGAAAAGAGAATTCATTGTGTTATTGAGTTTCTTAAACCCCAGAATTGAACCTTTTATAAAATTAGAGGTGAGAAAATGAAATGACACAGGAATAGCATCCCCCTCAATATATTTGAAACCCCACTGGACATAATCATAGTATGGAATATACAACTTTGTGATCTATTTTTTCAAATCAATAACTTTTCTTCAATGCTTGCACATATATACTCAGTCTTCTTGACTGAGTTGTATTTCATTGGATGGATGCATAGAGCATGCTTAACTAATCACAGTCACCTAGTGTTGGCTATTGGTTCCTTTTTTAGTTTTCTTTTTTTTTGGCCAGTCCTGGGCCTGGGCATTGTCCTTGAGCTTTCTCAAGGCTAATGCTCTACCACTTGAGTCATAGCACCATTTCTGGCCTTTTCTATGTATGTGGAATCAAACCCAGGGCTTCATGCATGCTAGGCAAGCACTCTACCACTAGGCAGCTGTCTTCTTGAGGGCTCTTCTGTCCTGCAGGCAGATGCTCAGGGTGAAGGACGAGCTGGCAGCGTCCAGAGTGAACGTCCCTGGAAGTCACCCAGCAGCAGATGGAGCTAGTGGATAAATGCAGCCTTGCAGGTGTGGAGTAATTCTAGGGTGCTGGCTCTATGGTGCTGAGTGGAACCCAACCTAGAGCAGAACCATTCCTTCCATGGCCTGCCTTCTGCAGTGGAATTTTACTACATGCTCTTGGAAGCTGGGCTAGCACTTAGACTCAGCAGCTGGAGGGTTCGCTGAGGCCATACACAGCCAACACTCCCACCCCCTCATGACCACAGAGCTAGTGTCAGGAGACAGACGTCCACAGACGGCCGTGCATAAATCTTGCCCACAATGTATTCCTGTGGATGGCAGGATCAGACGGTGGGCACTTGACAGCCAGCTGGCAGTAGTATTGGTACCCTGGAAGTGTCAGCAGGCTTAATTACCAGCCCTTGTGCCAATTCCAGGACAAACCACCAGCCGTCTCCTCACCCCTGCCACCGCTGCCGCTCCACAAATCCCTGAGGCGACATCAATAATTCATCTGAGAACCAAAAAGTGCCAGGCCTCTGACACTGTTGTCTTCCAGCCTGGTCCTACCTTCTGGGCCTCGCCTGGTGTCCCTGTCTTGTCAAACGTCAGGTGTGGTGTGAGGTGAAGAACGATCTGCGGGGTGGACACGTGTTGTCATTTTCTGAGGCAACAAGTATTAGAGACAGGGATTAAATGCTCCTAATTAGAGGTCTTTCTTTCCAAGCTTCTTCAGGAGAAAAAAAGAATTTTCTCCTCAGTTGATGTGCTATCCTTATGGAGACCTTGGGGGAGGGGCAGAGGGTGGGTATGTGGAATTCATATCTGGGAGCAGGTGGCCATATCAGAAATAATGGCTCGAGGTACTGGGAAAATGTAATCAATATTTACCTGCTGAGAAGTCCCAAGAGGAGAAGGAAATGGACTCCTTCCCTACGGCACAGATTTCATTCTGGTGTCCTGCTTTCTTTGTGTATTTGGCAGCAGGGGAAAAGTGCATGATTTTTTTTTCTGGTGGTGGTGGGGAGAGTGTTGGGATTGGTGGAATTATTCCATCATCAGCCTGCACACAATAATCCATTATTCAAGCATGACAAACTTAAAATACTCAGTCTGGTCTCCTGGTATCTGCCTGGTTTCTTATTTGTGTCCAAATGAATGCAACCCATGACATACTTTTTAAAAATATTATGATTCTCTCTCTCTTTCTCTCTCTCTCTCTCTTCCTCCCTCCCTCCATCCTCCCTGCTATCTTTTGTCTAGAACAATCATTATCAACATTAGGCTTCATTATCTGTGTCGTCAGCTCTGGAGAACAAGAAACTTATGTGGGTTGGTAATGTTTCTCTAGACTTCATTTTAAAAACAACAACAACACACACACACACAAACAAAAAAAAACCAACAAAGCTAGACTTGTGACAAAACAAAAGTTCTCTAAAACTCCAATGTAATATAATTTAATTCATTCTTTCCCTGCAGAAGTGTAGCAGCCGGAGTTTCTGTGGCACAAGAGACGACAGAAAAGGTGGCTGATGGCATTAGGCAGAAAAGAAATCTAAAGGTGAGGAACAGAGGAAGCAAGGCCATGCTTGGGGAATCAAGTAGCCGGAGATGTCGCTGCTGGTCCAGTGTCTTAGAATCCACTATATTGCTGAAGGCAATCTCTCATCATACTCTCCAGTTGGATTCCAGGTCCTGAAGAATTGCTGCTATTTCCGCACAGGTGTTGAGGCCAGCCAGACACCCAGCCCCTGTCCCCCACCCTCCACCATGTGATTTCATTTGGCAGGGGTCTGAGGACATTAGTATTCTCATAAGGACCCTAGGGTTGCCTTCTACCATCCAAGCAGGTCCCTGTCCCCTGTGGGAGTCTGCTCAGAACTCATTCAGATCACTGCTTTCTCCAGGGTCCCCAGGAAGAGGAGGGCTACAATGTCTATGAGGTGGATTGCTGGTTGATGGTTCCCCTCGATGCCTGCTCTTCACACACTGAGAAATGGACAACCCAAGGTGATTGCGTGTCAGGACGCAGTGTCAACGGAACCACCGTGGTCTGGCCTGTGGTTCGGGGCATGGTCTCTGCAGTCGAGTCAGCATCAGCTGAGATGCTGTCTAGACCCTGGCACACCTGGCAGCTGGGTGCGAATGGAGGAAAAGAGCAGAGATGTCAGGTAAGGTGCAAGATACCCGGTTAGATCTGAACTGTAGATAGACTGTGAATCATTTTGCCAAAAGAAGTCTGTTTCATGCAATATTTAGATCCTACTTGCCCTCAAAGAAAAAAAAAAGAATCGTTGGTTGTCTGAAATTTAAACATCCTTAGGCACCCGGCATTTATGTGTATCCCAGAAGTTTCAGGGCTTGCTTTGTCTCTGCCCGCTCTTGTCTTTATAGGAGGCTTCTTCTTCATCATCTCGCTCAGATGGGAAATCAGAAGTCATAAAAGGCTTGAGGGGGAAAAGAAAAGGACAAGAATTTTAATGTCCCTACAGCATGAACTCTATTTAGGTTCAGTGATGTGGAACAAGAGTCTTTTCCTATTTTCCTCTCTTTACTGGTGTCCTGTACCAAGACTCAAGATGGACCCAGAAACCATCACTTCCATTCCAAGGATGTTTGTGGGACATTTCTTTCTGATGTAGAAAGAAGGTAGTCTAACGGGCCCGTTGGACAGGTATGCATTCTGTAATTCAGCAGGTAGCTTATGGTTCAAAACCATCCTGGGCAGAAAGTACCTGAGACTTTTTTTTTGCCAGTCATGGGGCTTGAACTCAGGGCCTGAGCACTGTCCTTAGTCTTTTTCTCTTTTTTTTTGCCAGTCCTGGGCTTGAGCTCAGGGCCTGAGCACTGTCCTTGGACTTTCTCAAGGCTAGAGCTCTACCACTTGAGCCTCAGCACCACTTCGGCTTTTTTCTACATGTGGTACCGAGGAACTGAACCCGGGTCTTCATGCATGCTAGGCAAGCACTTTAACCACTAGGCCAAACTCCTGGCCCATCCTTAGTCTTTTTCTCAAGGCTAGTGCTCTACCACTTGAGTTACAGCACCACTTCCAGCTTTTTTTCTATGTATGTATTACTGAGGAATCGAACCTGGGTCTTCATGCATGCTAGGCAAGCACTCTACCGGTAGGCCAAACTCCCGGCCCCGTACCTGACACTCTTATTTCCAATTAACTACTGAAAAAAAAAGCCAAAAGTAGATCTGTGGCTCAAGTGGTAGAGCATTAGCCTTGAGCAAAAAAAAAAAAAAAGGAAAAAGCTTAGGGACAGTGCCCAAGCCTGAGTTCAAGTCTCAACACACAACACAACACACACAGGAGAATATTAGATAATTCCTTAAGCTTACTCTCCAAACAAAAACTAGCTCCTATGTAGCCAACCAAGGGGTCCTTAAAAGAGTATAGTAGGAAGTAGAGAGAGATTTACTACAGAGGGGAGAGACGACACAGGATAACTTCAGTAGAGAGAGAATGAAATAGAAAAATGGAGGGGGAACAGGACGGGGGCGAGAGAGAGGAACAAGAGAGAGGGAGGGAGAGAAGCTTCAAGTAACGGAAGGGTGCAAGGATGGAATTCGTGACCATGTGAAGGTCACAGGCCCCACATGCTCTTTGAAAGGAAAAACAATGGCTTTATTGAAGGTTGGAGACAAGAGCATACCAAAAGACCTGTCTGTCCATTGGCCAGGAGTGATGGCTTTTTCATCTGATTGGCCAGGGCAGGGGAACTAGAGGTGTGGGTTGTTTACAAGCAGAGTCTTGGTAGAATCAACCCCACCTGGTCCCAGTCCAGGTGCAAGGGTTAAAGAGTTCTGATCCACTGCGAAGCCCGCTGATGGCGGCATGCTTCTTCTCTTCTACCTGGGCTGTGCTTGCTCCTCAGCTTCTTCTTGACAGGGTATTTTAGATTAGACTCGAAGGTTCTACAGGTGCACCCCAAGAAAGAGCTCTCCTACAGATCTCCAGGAACAGGGAAGTTGCTGTTTGATGGCTGGGTTTCAAAGCCTTTCGCCCTCATGTTGATTTTTTTTTTCACAGCTGCAAGGCAGTCTGTAAGCCCTGCCCTTTTACATGACAACGCCCTTGCATTTCTAGATGGAAGAAGAGTGGCTGAAGGGTTGGGGGTACCTCACGTCTCTGGCCTTTCCCTTCGTCATGCAGCCTCAAAGTGAACTCCATCAGCCAGCCATCAAGGGGATGATGTCTCTGCAGCAGCAGACTCTTCTCCAGTCACGCGGCTGTCTGGACACGGGGTCCACAAGCTGCAGACCAGGTAAGCTGGGCCTAAACCACAGGAACTATGAGGTGACTCACCAGTGTCTGGTATGTTGGAAATGTGCTTTGGCAACTGAAAAGCAATGCCATCCCCTGCCTGTAAAGAGCATCCTGGGAAGTAGTTTTGGGGTAACCTTCAGTCTTTTGCTACCCATTCCTCTGCTGTTTTCTGTACAAGGCTGACCTCAGGGACTTGAAGGCCACAAAGATAGATTTTTTGAAAATATGGAATGATTATCAGGGTTTTCTTCTTGTTTTCATTTTTTTTGGTGTTGAGAGCTCAACTCAAGACCTAGGCAAATGTTTTAAATTTAGATCAAGAATTTGAGAAATTGAGAACAGAGTGTGGTACAGAAAATAATGTTTGCTTGCTGTCCTTTTGTGTCTTTTGAGACAGTGTATTTGAGGTTCTCTGCCTCAGCCTCTCAAGTTCTGGGCTTACAGGTGTGCAAGATCATGCCCAACTCATAGAAAACACTTGGATTGAGGCAAAAGGCAAAACCTGGAGTCACTCGGCGTCAGATAGAATTTACTGTTTAGTAGCATTGGCCGTGTCAGAGCTCACACTTAATGTCAGCCATTTACCACCTAATATTTCAGTCAACAGTTGATTTGCCTACACTAAAAAAATTGCGTGATTTAAATACATATTTGTAGCCGTCATATTTTTATTGTAACTTTATTATAATCTTTCACTCGTTGTACAAAGGAGTTTCACTTCCACATGTCAGTTTATGAGCACATGCATCTTGATCAGCGTCAGTCCTTTCATCGTTCTCAGTAGAAGAGATAAAAAAAATTGCAATATAGTTTTGGCTTACGATGAATCCCTTTTGAGACTGTGTTTGGGTATCTATTTCTTCTGGAACTAGACCTACCTCCCAACGACAGGGGTGACAGGAGATGCGGTTGATGTAATAGCTTGTGTACGTTTTCACGTGTGTCATTAGAGGATGTTCCTTGAGTCACCACCAATACCGTGAATAGATCCACAGCATCCCAGCGTGTACTGGAGCCCCTTTGAGGCCTTTCTCTTCATTGCCCTCTAAACCCCAGGCAACCACCGATCTGTTTCCGTCACAAGTAATTTTTATTTTCTAGTATTTTGTGTCCAGGGAACTCTACAATATGTATTCTGTGTTTTGGTCTGGCTTGTTTAATTCAGCATAATAATTTGAAGATATGTTTCTGTTGATCCTCACATCAATAGTCCAGTAGTTCATGATTGATCCATTTGTCTGTTGTTGGGTGGTTTCTCCCCCCCCAACTTTCAATTTCTGACTGAAAATGATGAGTAATAGTGTCTTGTACATTTGGCTATATATCTTTTTGTGGACATAGACTTTCATAGTCTTTCTCTTAAAAGTACAAGGGCATGGGAAAGCTGGTTACATGGCAAATGTATGCTTTTAAAGAAACTACTAAGCCATTTTCTTGTCTGTTGCCTTTCTCTCTGTCTCCTTTTATTTCTCTCTCTTCCTCTATTTTTCTCTTGATTTCTTTCTCCCTCTCTTTGCCTCACTTTGTTTTCTCTTCCCTTCCTCCCTCTCCCTCTCTTCCTTCCCTTCCACCTTTCTCCTCTCTCTTTCTGTCTTTCTTCTGTGCTGGCACAAGGGCTTGAACTCAAGGCCTGGGCACTGTCCCTGAGATTTTTCACTCAAGGCTGGCATTCTACCACTTAAATCACAGCTCCACTTGTGGCTTTTTGAATAGTTAATTGGACATGAGTCTCATAGACTTTTCCTGCTTGGGCTGGCTTCAAACCAAGATCCTCAGGTCTCAGCCTCTCTGTAGCTCAGATTACATATCTGAGCCCCCAGCCATCTTCCTGCTCTTACACAGCATGATCAATCTTTCCCTTCCTTACTTTTGGTTCAAATCAGTTCTAGTTATGTTTCTTGCAACCCAAGAGTCACGGTAAGTATGGAAGACACTGCTTTGGGGAAATTTATTTGTAGGATTGGGAATCTGCATATTATCAAATAATATTTACTTAGAACAAATAATGCTCAGAAGAAGCCATGTGAAGGCTTGAGCCATACATAACATGATTTAATCTGATCAGCTCAGGACCAATGATTTTAAACCCTCACACTGGGAGAAATTGCAACCCAAACAGCCCATAAATACTATCATTTATCATCTGATCTCATTCCTTGTTATTCCTGAGAGCAAATGGGATTCACAAACTGAGAGAAGACTAATGGTTGATGTGGTTAATTTGAGCAGTGCTTTTTTTTTAAATTCTCTAATGAGTTAATAAGAATTTAATAAGAAGTTTATAATTGTTGCCAAGATGCCTGTGAGGTAGGGAAATGTTCTGCCAGGGGCAGAATATTTGAACCAAGTGATGCAAAGACAAAAGTGGCAGCGTGCCCGAGTTAATGTGGGGCTTTGCCACGTCTAAGGCCACCTCTGGCTGAAGAGCAGGTGAAAGAAGAACAACAGAGGGACTAAGAAGCATGGCTCCAGGCTAGATGGCTTTCTTGAATTCTGATGCGGGCTCCTATCATCTTGTGACCTTGCCCTTGCCCTTGACCACAGGCTTGCCGCTTCCCTGTGCCTCAGTTTCCTACAAAGCAGAGATACCCAAGCATGTTCCCTGTTGATTAAGTTCTCATTGCTGGGACAAACAACAGAGAAAACAACCTAAGAGAAAAGGCATTTGCTCTGTGCTTAAGGTCATTCTGGTAGGAATGGTGCAGGAAAGATCAAAGCAAGTTATGTCCTGGTGGCCAAAGAGGAGAGGGGAGGGATTGAGAGGATGAGGAAGAGAAGGGAGGGAGAAGGAGAAAGTTTGCTTGAGGTGGCTTCCTTTCCCTTTTTCCTCTTACCCTGATTAGGCCCTGGGAGGATTCTGCTCACTTGCAGAGAGATTTCTACCCCTTCATTGGGTCTTCCCTTCAGTTATTGCTCTCAGGAAAGGACTCAGACACACCCCAAGGTGGCCTTTCCTAACTTCCCAGGTTTCCCCCAAGCCAATCAGGATGCCATTCAAGACTAACCATCACACTGCCTCTGCTGTGCTTCTCTCTCTTCCTCTCTCCCTCTCTCCCTCTCTCCCTCTCTCCCTCTCTCCCTCTCTCCCTCTCTCCCTCTCTCCCTCTCTCCCTCTCTCCCTCTCTCCCTCTCTCCCTCCCCCCTCCCCCCTCCCTCTCCCTCCCTCTCCCTCCTCTCCTCCTCTCCTCCTTCTCCCTCCTTCTCCCTCCCTCCCCCTCCCTCCCCCTTCTCCTCCCTCTCCCCCCCTCCTCTGTGTGTGTGTGTGTCCTGGGCTTGAACTCACGGTTTGGGTGCTGTCCTTGAGCTTTTTTACTCAAGGCTAGCACTTGAGCCACATCTCCTCTTCTGGCTTTTTTTTTCTTATTATGGCTAATTGGAGATAAGAGTCTCACAGACTTTCCTACCTGGGCTGGCTTTGAACCATGATCCTCAGACCCCAGCCTCCTGAGTGGCTGGGATGAGAGCTATCGGTTTCTCTCAGGGTTCTTTAGAAGATAAAATAGGTTGATAGTCAGGGGTGCAGGGGACGCCAACAGCAGTCAACACAGTTAGCAAATGGTCATCCACAGTTTTATCACAACGACTGTTGGTAGGTTCATCATGCATAGCATTCTCCCCAGTTGAGTGCAGGAAATTCACTTTTCCCATTTCTCACTTAGATGTTTTGGACAGTCTGCTTTAAAACAATGGATCATCATTTTCATTACTGATGAGAATCTGGGGGTTCAGTAACATGAACAAGTGGCCAACTGATGGAGCCAGTTTTCCAACCCAGAATGGCGGGTCCCTAACGGGCATGCTTTCTTCTATGTACTGTTTTGAAGCTGTCCTAGACTCCAGGGACTCCAAGGTCAGCTTAGAGCTGTCTTGCGCTTAGATGCAGGAGAGAAAGAGCTCTTCCACAGGAATGAATGCTCAGGATTTCTATCAGTTCTCCTAAGATCCAGATGGGACCTGAGGGCTTTGGGTGAAGAAGGCCTTGTGAGCCTTTTCTGTCTTAGGGCAAAGCCAAGGGAGCCCACCATATCCTGTAGGCCAGGGGGTCATTTCCCAGCATGTAGCTTTTCCTCCTCACTGCAGCTCTGTGAGGCCTGGGATAGGAAATGT
>JANJXV010001780.1:0-75688 GCA_024803745.1 Megascapheus bottae | reverse complement strand
ACACAGCTCCATTCTGTGCCTTCACAAAACTCTATTCTATGATTTCACACACCTCCATACTATGACTTCACACAACTCCATCTATGACTTCACACACCTCCATTCTGACATCACACACCTCCATTCTATGACTTCACAGACCTCGAATCTGTAATTTCACTCACATGCACTCTATGACTTCACACTCCTCCATTCTATGACTTCAAACACCTCCACTCTTTGACTTCACACACCTCCCTTCTGTGTTCACACACCTCAATTCTGTGACTTCACACACCTCCATTCTGACTTCACACACCTCCATTCTATGACTTCCCACACCTCCTTTCTATGACTTCACCCACCTCCAATCGATGACTACACACCTCCATTCTGACTTCACACACCTCCATTCTGTGACTTCACACACCCCATTCTATGAGTTCACATACCTCCATTCTATGACTTCACACACCTTCATTCTTACTTCAGAAACATCCATTCTATGACTTCACACACCTCCATTCTATGACTTCACAAACCTCCATTCTGTGACTTCACACACCTCCATTCTGAGTTCACACACCTCCATTCGGTGACTTCACACACCCCCATTCTATGACTTCACACACCTCCATTCTATAACTTAACACACCTATATTGTGACTTCACAAACCTCCATTCTATGACTTCACACACCTGCATTGTGACTTCACACACCTCCATTCTATGACTTCACCCATCAACATTCCGACTTCACACACCTCCATTTTGACTTCACATGCCTCAGTTCTGTGCCTTCACACAACTCCATTCTATGATTTCACACACTTCCATTCTATGACTTCACACACCTAGATTCTATGACTTCACACACCTCATTTCTGAGTTGACACACCTCCATTCTGTGATTTCACACACCTCCAATCTGACTTCACACACCTCCATTCTATGACTTCACACACCTCCATCGTGACTTCACACACCTCCATTCTATGAGTTCACACTCCTCCATTCTGACTTCACACACCTCCATTCTATGAATTCACACAGCTAAATTCTGACTTCACACCTCCATTTGTGACTTCACACTCCACAATTTTGACTTCACACACCTCCATTCTGTGACTTCACACACCTCCATTCTATGACTTCACACACCTCCATTTTGACTTCACACACCTTCATTATTACTTCAGAATCATCCATTGTATGACTTCACACACCTCCATTCTATGACTTCACAAACCTCCGTTCTGTGACCTCACACACCTACATTTTGAGGTCACACACCTACATTTTGAGGTCACACACCTCCATTCTGTGACTTCACACACCTCCATTCTGTGACTTCACACAGCTCCATTTTGTGACTTAACACACATCCATTCTGTGACTTCACACACCTCTATTCTATGACTTCACACACCTCCATTCTGTGACTCACACACCTCCATTCTGGGTTCACACACCTCCAGTCTGTGACTTCACACCCCTCCATTCTGTGACTTCACACACCTCCATTCTATGACTTCACACACGTCCATTCTATGACTTCACACACGTCCATTCTATGATTTTACACACCTCCATTCTGTGACTTCACACACCTCCATTCTATAACTTCACACACCTCCATTCTGTGACTTCACACTCCTCCATTCTATGACTTCACACACCTCCATTCTATGACTTCAAACACCTCCATTCTGTGACTTCACACACCTCCATTCTATGATTTCACACAGCTCCATTCTGTGACTTCACACTCCTCCATTCTATGACTTCACACACCTCCATTCTATGAGTTCACAAACATGCATTGTGACTTCACACACCTCCATTCTATGAGTTCACACACCTCCATTCTATGACTTCACACACGTGCATTCTATGATTTTACACACCTCCATTCTGTGACGTCACACACCTCCATTCTATAACTTCACACACCTCCATTTTGTGACTTCACACACCTCCATTCTATGACTTCACACACCTCCATTCTATGACATCACACACCTCCATTCTATGACTTCACACATCTCCATTCTGTGACTTCACACACCACCATTCTATGATTTCATACACCTCTTTCTGTGATTTCACACACATCCATTCTATGACTTCACACACCTCCATTCTATAACTTAACACACCTATATTGTGACGTCACACACCTCCATTCTATGAGTTCACACATCTGCATTGTGACTTCACACACCTCCATTCTATGACTTCACCACCAACATTCCGACTTCACACACCTCCATTTTGACTTCACACGCCTCAGTTCTGTGCCTTCACACACCTCCATTCTATGATTTCACACACTTCCATTCTATGACTTCACACACCTAGATTCTTCGACTTCACACTCCTCATTTCTGAGTTGACACACCTCCATTCTGTGATTTCACACACCTTCAATCTGACTTCACACACCTCCATTCTATGACTTCACACACCTCCATTGTGACTTCACACACCTCCATTCTATGAGTTCACACACCTCCATTCTGACTTCACACACCTCCATTCTATGACTTCACACAGCTAAATACTGACTTCACACCTCCATTTGTGACTTCACACTCCAAAATTTTGACTTCACACACCTCCATTCTGTGACTTCACACACCTCCATTCTGTGACTTCACACACATCCATTTTGACTTCACACACTTCCATTCTTTGACTTCACACACCCTCCATTCTGTGACTTCACACACCTCCATTCCATGACTTTACACACCTCCATTCTATGAGATTACACACCACCATTCTATGAGTTCACACACCTACATTGTGACTTCACACACCTCCATTCTATGACTTCACACACCTTCATTATTACTTCAGAATCATCCATTCTATGACTTCACACACCTCCATTCTATGACTTCACAAACCTCCGTTCTGTGACCTCACACACCTTCATTTTGAGTTCACACACCTCCATTCTGTGACTTCACACACCTCCATTCTGTGACTTCACACTCCTCCATTCTGGGTTCACACACCTCCAATCTGTGACTTCACACCCCTCCATTCTGTGACTTCACACACCTCCATTCTATGACTTCACACACCGCCATTCTTTGACTTCACACACGTCCATATTATGATTTTACACAGCTCCATTCTGTAACTTCACACACCTCCATTCTATAACTTCACACACCTCCATTCTGTGACTTCACACACCTCCATGCTATGACTTCACACACCTCCATTCTATGACTTCACACACCTCCATTCTGTGACTTCACACACCTCCATTCTATGATTTCACAAACCTCCATTCTGTGACTTCACACACCTCCATTCTATGAATTCACACACCTCCATTCTATAACTTAACACACCTACATTGTGACTTCACACCACCATTCTATGAGTTCACACACCTGCATTGTGACTTCACACACCTCCATTCTATGAGTTCACACACCTCCATTCTGACTTCACACACCTCCATTCTATGACTTCACACAGCTAAATTCTGACTTCACACCTCCATTAGTGACTTCACACTCCACAATTTTGTCTTAACACACCTCCATTCTGTGACTTCACACACCTCCATTCTGTGACTTCACACACATCCATTTTGACTTCACACACTTCCATTCTTTCACTTCACACACCTCCATTCTGTGACTTCACACACCTCCATTCCATGACTTCACACACCTCCATTCTATGAGATTACACACCACCATTCTATGAGTTCACACACCTACATTGTGACTTCACACACCTCCATTCTATGACTTCACACACCTTCATTTTTTATTCAGAATCATCCATTCTATGACTTCACACACCTCCATTCTATGATTTCACAAAATTCCATTCTGTGACTTCACACACCTCCATTCTGACTTGACACACCTCCATTCTATGACTTCACACACTTCCATTCTATGACTTCACACACCTCCTTTCTGTGACTTCACACACCTCCATTGTGAGTTCACACACCTGCATTCTGTCACTTCAAACACCTCCATTCTGTGACTTTACACACCTCCATTCTGTGACTTCACTCACCTCCATTTTTTGAATTCACATACCTCCATTCTTTGACTTCACACACCTCCATTCCATGACTTCACACACCTCCATTCCATGAGTTCACACACCTCCATTCTATGAGTTCACACACCACCATTTTGACTTCACACACCTCCATTGTATGACTTCACACACCTTCATTTTTACTTCAGAAACATCCATTCAATGACTTCACACACCTCCATTCTGTGACTTCACACACCTCCATTCTGAGTTCACACAACCTCATTCTGTGACTTCACACACCTTCAATTTGTGACTTGACAAACCTCCATTCTATTACTTCACACACCTCCATTCTATGACTTCACAAACCTCCAATATATGACTTCACACACCTCCATTCTGTGACTTCACACACCTCCATTTTATGACTTCACACACGTCCATTCTGTGACTTCACACACCTACATTGTGACTTCACACACCTCCATTCTGACTTCACACACCTCAATTCTGTGACTTCACACAACTCCATACTATGATTTCACACCCCTCCATTCTATGACTTCACACACCTCCATTGTGACTTCACACACCTCCATTCCGACTTCACACACCTCAATTCTGTGACTTCACACAACTCCATACTATGATTTCACACCCCTCCATTCTATGACTTCACACACCTCCATTCTATGACTTCACACACCTCCTTTCCGAGTTGACACACACCTCCATTCTATGACTTCACACAACCTCCAATCTGACTTCACACACCTCCATTCTACGACTTCACACACCTCCATTCTGTGACTTCAAAAACCTCCATTCTGTGACTTCAAACACCTCCATTGTGACTTCACACACCATCATTCTATGAGTTCACACACCGCCGTTCTGACTTCACTCACCTCCATTCTATGACTTCACAAACATCCATTCTGTGACTTCAAACACCTCCATTCTATGATTTCACAAACCTCCATTTTGTGACTTCACACACCTCCATTCTATGAGTTCACACACCTGCATTTTTTGAATTCACATACCTCCATTCTTTGACTTCACACACCTCCATTCCATGACTTCACACACACCTCCATTCCACGAGTTCACACACCTCCATTCTATGAGTTCACACACCACCATTTTGACTTCACACACCTCCATTCTATGACTTCACACACCTTCATTCTTACTTCAGAAACATCCATTCCATGACTTCACACACCTCCATTCTGTGACTTCACTCACCTCCATTCTGAGTTCACACACCCCCATTCTGTGACTTCACACACCTTCAATCTGTGACTTGACACACCTCCATTCTATTACTTCACACACCTCCATTCTATGACTTCACAAACCTCCAATATATGACTTCACACACCTCCATTCTGTGACTTCACACACCTCCATTCTATGGCTTCACACACCTCCATTCTGTGACTTCAAAAACCTCCATTCTATGACTTCATACACCTCCATTGTGACTTCACACACCATCATTCTATGAGTTCACACACCGCCATTCTGACTTCACTCACCTCCATTCTATGACTTCACACAGCTCCATTCTGACTTCACACAGCTCCATTCTATGACTTCGCACACATCTATTCTGACTTCACACACCTCCATTCTGTGACTTCACACACCTCCATTCTATAAGTTAACACACCTATATTGTGACTTCACACACCTCCATTCAATGAGTTCACACACCTGCATTGTGACTTCACACAACTCCATTCTACGACTTCACCCACCAACATTCCGACTTCACACACCTCCATTTTGACTTCACAGGCCTCAGTTCTGTGCCTTCACACACCTCCATTCTATGATTTCACACACTTCCATTCTATGACTTCACACACCTAGATTCTAGGACTTCACACACCTCATTTCTGAGTTGACACACCTGCATTCTGTGATTTCAAACACCTCCAATCTGACTTCACACACCTCCATTCTATGACTTCACACACCTCCATTGTGACTTCACACACCTATATTCTATGAGTTCACACACCTCCATTCTGACTTCACACACCTCAATTCTATGACTTCACACAACTAAATTCTGACTTCACACCTCCATTTGTGACTTCACACTCCACAATTTTGACTTCACACGCCTCCATTCTGTGACTTCACACACCTCCATTCTGTGACTTCACACACATCCATTTTGACTTCACACACTTCCATTCTATGATTTCACACACGCGCATTCTGTGACTTCACACACCACCATTGTTTGACTTCACAAGCTATATTCTTGGACTTCGCACACCTCCATTTCATGACTTCACACATCTCCATTTTATGAGTTCACACACATCCATTTTGACTTCACACACCTCCATTCTATGACTTCACACACCTTCATTCTACTTCAGAAACATCCATTCTATGACTTCACACACCTCCACTCTATGACTTCACAAACCTCCATTCTGTGACTTCACACACCTCCATTCTGAGTTCACACACCTCCATTCTATGTCTTCACGCAATTCCATTCTATGACTTCACACACCTCCATTCTTTGACTTCACACACCTCCATTCTGTGACTTCAAACACCTCCATTCTATAACTTCACACACCTCCATTGTGACTTCCCACACCTCCAATCTGAGTTCACACACCTCCGTTCTGACTTCACACACCTCCATTCTCTGACTTCACACACCTCCATTCTATGACTTCACACACCTCCATTCTGTGACTTCACACACCTCCATTCTGTGACTTCACACACCTCCATTCTATGATTTCTCAAACCTCCGTTCTATTAATTCACACACCTCCATTCTATGACTTCACACACCTCCATTCTGTGACTTCACACACCTCCATTCTATGACTTCACACACCTCCCGTCTTTGACTTCACAACCCTCCATTCTGTGACTTCACACAGCTCCATTCTATAACTTCACACACCTGCATTGTGCCTTCCCACACCTCCAAGCTGAGTTCACAGACCTCCGTTCTGACTTCACACACCTCCATTCTCTGACTTCACACACCTCCATTCTGTGACTTCACACACCTGAATTCTGTGACTTCACACGCCTCTATTATGACTTCACACACCTCCATTCTATGACTTCACACAGCTCCATTCTATGACTTCACACACCTAGATTCTGTGACTTCACACACCTTCATTCTGAGTTCACACACCTCCATTCTGTGACTTCACACACCTCCATTCTGACTTCACACAGCTCCATAAAATGACTTCACACACCTCCATTCTGTGACTTCGCACACCTCCATTCTGACTTCACACAGCTCCATTCTCTGACTTCCCACACCTCCATTCTATGATTTCACACACCTCCATTCTATGACTTCACACACCTCCATTCTGTGACTTCACACACCTCCATTCTGAGTTCGCACACCTCCATTCTGTGACTTCACACACCTCCATTCTGACTTCACACAGCTCCATTCTATGACTTCACACACCTCCATTCTGTGCCTTCACACACCTCCATTGTATGACTTAACACACCTTCATTCTTACTTAACAAACATCCATTCTATGATTTCACACACCTCCATTCTATGACTTCACACACCTCCATTATATGACTTCACACACCTCCATTCTGTGACTTCACACACCTCCATTCTGTGACTTCACACTCCTCCATTCTGGGTTCACACACCTCCAATCTGTGACTTCACACCCCTCCATTCTGTGACTTCACACACCTCCATTCTATGACTTCACACACCGCCATTCTTTGACTTCACACACGTCCATTCTATGATTTTACACAGCTCCATTCTGTAACTTCACACACCTCCATTCTATAACTTCACACACCTCCATTCTGTGACTTCACACACCTCCATGCTATGACTTCACACACCTCCATTCTATGACTTCACACACCTCCATTCTGTGACTTCACACACCTCCATTCTATGATTTCACAAACCTCCATTCTGTGACTTCACACACCTCCATTCTATGAATTCACACACCTCCATTCTATAACTTAACACACCTACATTGTGACTTCACACCACCATTCTATGAGTTCACACACCTGCATTGTGACTTCACACACCTCCATTCTATGAGTTCACACACCTCCATTCTGACTTCACACACCTCCATTCTATGACTTCACACAGCTAAATTCTGACTTCACACCTCCATTAGTGACTTCACACTCCACAATTTTGTCTTAACACACCTCCATTCTGTGACTTCACACACCTCCATTCTGTGACTTCACACACATCCATTTTGACTTCACACACTTCCATTCTTTCACTTCACACACCTCCATTCTGTGACTTCACGCACCTCCATTCCATGACTTCACACACCTCCATTCTATGAGATTACACACCACCATTCTATGAGTTCACACACCTACATTGTGACTTCACACACCTCCATTCTATGACTTCACACACCTTCATTTTTTATTCAGAATCATCCATTCTATGACTTCACACACCTCCATTCTATGATTTCACAAAATTCCATTCTGTGACTTCACACACCTCCATTCTGACTTCACACACCTCCATTCTATGACTTCACACACTTCCATTCTATGACTTCACACACCTCCTTTCTGTGACTTCACACACCTCCATTGTGAGTTCACACACCTGCATTCTGTCACTTCAAACACCTCCATTCTGTGACTTTACACACCTCCATTCTGTGACTTCACTCACCTCCATTTTTTGAATTCACATACCTCCATTCTTTGACTTCACACACCTCCATTCCATGACTTCACACACCTCCATTCCATGAGTTCACACACCTCCATTCTATGAGTTCACACACCACCATTTTGACTTCACACACCTCCATTGTATGACTTCACACACCTTCATTTTTACTTCAGAAACATCCATTCAATGACTTCACACACCTCCATTCTGTGACTTCACACACCTACATTCTGAGTTCACACAACCTCATTCTGTGACTTCACACACCTTCAATTTGTGACTTGACAAACCTCCATTCTATTACTTCACACACCTCCATTCTATGACTTCACAAACCTCCAATATATGACTTCACACACCTCCATTCTGTGACTTCACACACCTCCATTTTATGACTTCACACACGTCCATTCTGTGACTTCACACACCTACATTGTGACTTCACACACCTCCATTCTGACTTCACACACCTCAATTTTGTGACTTCACACAACTCCATACTATGATTTCACACCCCTCCATTCTATGACTTCACACACCTCCATTGTGACTTCACACACCTCCATTCCGACTTCACACACCTCAATTCTGTGACTTCACACAACTCCATACTATGATTTCACACCCCTCCATTCTATGACTTCACACACCTCCATTCTATGACTTCACACACCTCCTTTCCGAGTTGACACACCTCCATTCTATGACTTCACACACCTCCAATCTGACTTCACACACCTCCATTCTACGACTTCACACACCTCCATTCTGTGACTTCAAAAACCTCCATTCTGTGACTTCACACACCTCCATTGTGACTTCACACACCATCATTCTATGAGTTCACACACCGCCGTTCTGACTTCACTCACCTCCATTCTATGACTTCACAAACATCCATTCTGTGACTTCAAACACCTCCATTCTATGATTTCACAAACCTCCATTTTGTGACTTCACACACCTCCATTCTATGAGTTCACACACCTGCATTTTTTGAATTCACATACCTCCATTCTTTGACTTCACACACCTCCATTCCATGACTTCACACACCTCCATTCCACGAGTTCACACACCTCCATTCTATGAGTTCACACACCACCATTTTGACTTCACACACCTCCATTCTATGACTTCACACACCTTCATTCTTACTTCAGAAACATCCATTCCATGACTTCACACACCTCCATTCTGTGACTTCACTCACCTCCATTCTGAGTTCACACACCCCCATTCTGTGACTTCACACACCTTCAATCTGTGACTTGACACACCTCCATTCTATTACTTCACACACCTCCATTCTATGACTTCACAAACCTCCAATATATGACTTCACACACCTCCATTCTGTGACTTCACACACCTCCATTCTATGGCTTCACACACCTCCATTCTGTGACTTCAAAAACCTCCATTCTATGACTTCATACACCTCCATTGTGACTTCACACACCATCATTCTATGAGTTCACACACCGCCATTCTGACTTCACTCACCTCCATTCTATGACTTCACACAGCTCCATTCTGACTTCACACAGCTCCATTCTATGACTTCGCACACATCTATTCTGACTTCACACACCTCCATTCTGTGACTTCACACACCTCCATTCTATAAGTTAACACACCTATATTGTGACTTCACACACCTCCATTCAATGAGTTCACACACCTGCATTGTGACTTCACACAACTCCATTCTACGACTTCACCCACCAACATTCCGACTTCACACACCTCCATTTTGACTTCACAGGCCTCAGTTCTGTGCCTTCACACACCTCCATTCTATGATTTCACACACTTCCATTCTATGACTTCACACACCTAGATTCTAGGACTTCACACACCTCATTTCTGAGTTGACACACCTGCATTCTGTGATTTCAAACACCTCCAATCTGACTTCACACACCTCCATTCTATGACTTCACACACCTCCATTGTGACTTCACACACCTATATTCTATGAGTTCACACACCTCCATTCTGACTTCACACACCTCAATTCTATGACTTCACACAGCTAAATTCTGACTTCACACCTCCATTTGTGACTTCACACTCCACAATTTTGACTTCACACACCTCCATTCTGTGACTTCACACACCTCCATTCTGTGACTTCACACACATCCATTTTGACTTCACACACTTCCATTCTATGACTTCACACACCTGCATTCTGTGACTTCACACACCACCATTGTTTGACTTCACAAGCTATATTCTTGGACTTCGCACACCTCCATTTCATGACTTCACACATCTCCATTTTATGAGTTCACACACATCCATTTTGACTTCACACACCTCCATTCTATGACTTCACACACCTTCATTCTACTTCAGAAACATCCATTCTATGACTTCACACACCTCCACTCTATGACTTCACAAACCTCCATTCTGTGACTTCACACACCTCCATTCTGAGTTCACACACCTCCATTCTATGACTTCACGCAATTCCATTCTATGACTTCACACACCTCCATTCTTTGACTTCACACACCTCCATTCTGTGACTTCACACACCTCCATTCTATAACTTCACACACCTCCATTGTGACTTCCCACACCTCCAATCTGAGTTCACACACCTCCGTTCTGACTTCACACACCTCCATTCTCTGACTTCACACACCTCCATTCTATGACTTCACACACCTCCATTCTGTGACTTCACACACCTCCATTCTGTGACTTCACACACCTCCATTCTATGATTTCTCAAACCTCCGTTCTATTAATTCACACACCTCCATTCTATGACTTCACACACCTCCATTCTGTGACTTCACACACCTCCATTCTATGACTTCACACACCTCCCGTCTTTGACTTCACAACCCTCCATTCTGTGACTTCACACAGCTCCATTCTATAACTTCACACACCTGCATTGTGCCTTCCCACACCTCCAAGCTGAGTTCACAGACCTCCGTTCTGACTTCACACACCTCCATTCTCTGACTTCACACACCTCCATTCTGTGACTTCACACACCTGAATTCTGTGACTTCACACGCCTCTATTATGACTTCACACACCTCCATTCTATGACTTCACACAGCTCCATTCTATGACTTCACACACCTAGATTCTGTGACTTCACACACCTTCATTCTGAGTTCACACACCTCCATTCTGTGACTTCACACACCTCCATTCTGACTTCACACAGCTCCATAAAATGACTTCACACACCTCCATTCTGTGACTTCGCACACCTCAATTCTGACTTCACACAGCTCCATTCTCTGACTTCCCACACCTCCATTCTATGATTTCACACACCTCCATTCTATGACTTCACACACCTCCATTCTGTGACTTCACACACCTCCATTCTGAGTTCGCACACCTCCATTCTGTGACTTCACACACCTCCATTCTGACTTCACACAGCTCCATTCTATGACTTCACACACCTCCATTCTGTGCCTTCACACACCTCCATTGTATGACTTAACACACCTTCATTCTTACTTAACAAACATCCATTCTATGATTTCACACACCTCCATTCTATGACTTCACACACCTCCATTATATGACTTCACACACCTCCATTCTGTGACTTCACAAACCTCAATTCTGTGACTTCACACACCTCCATTATGACTTCACACACATCCATTCTATGAATTCACACACCTCCATTCTATCACTTCACACACCTCCATTCTGTGACTTCACACACCTCCATTTTGAGTTCACACACCTCCATTCTGTGACTTCACACACCTCCAATCTGACTTCACACAGCTCCATTATATGACTTCACACACCTCCATTCAGTGACTTCACACACCTCCATTCTATGACTTCACACACCTCCATTGTGACTTCACACACCTCCATTCTATGACTTCACACAACTCCATTCTGACTTCACACACCTCCATTCTGTGACTTCACACACCTCCATTATATGACTTCACACACCTCCATTCTGTGACTTCACACACCTCCATTCTCTGACTTCACACACCTCCATTCTGTGACTTCACACACCTACATTGTGACTTCACACACCTCCATTCTGACTTCACACACCTCAATTCTGTGACTTCACATAACTCCATTCCATGATTTCACACACCTCCATTCTATGACTTCACACACCTCCATTCTATGACTTCACACACCTCCAATCTGACTTCACACACCTCCATTTTATGACTTCATAAACTTCCATTCTGTAACTTCAAAAACCTCCATTCTATGACTTCACACACCTCCATTGTGACTTCACACACCATCATTCTATGAGTTCACACAATGCCATTCTGACTTCACTCACCTCCATTATAAGACTTCACACAGCTCCATTCTGACTTCACACAGCTCCATTCTATGACTTCGCACACATCTATTCTGACTTCACTCACCTCCATTCTGATTTCACACACCTCCATTCTCTGACGTCAAACACCTCCATTCTGTGACTTCACACACCTCCATTCTATGACTTCACACACCTCCATTCTATGACTTCACACACCCCCATTGTGTGACTTCACACACCTCCATTCTATGACTTCACACACCTCCATTCTGTGACTTCACACACCTCCATTCTATGACTTCACACACCTCCATTCTATGACTTCACACACCCCCATTGTGTGACTTCACACACCTCCATTCTATGACTTCACACACCTCCATTCTGTGACTTCACACACCTCCATTCTGAGTTCACACACCTCCATTTTGTGATTTCACACACCTCCATTCTCTGACTTCACACACCTCCATTCTATGACTTCACACACCTAAATTCTATGACTTCACACACCTCCATTCTATGACTTCACACACCTCCATTCTATGACTTCACACACCTCCATTCTATGACTTCACACACCTCCATTCTGTGACTTCACACACCTCCATTCTATGACCTCACACACCTCCTTTCTATGACTTCGCACACCTGCATTGTGACTTCACACACCTCCATTCTATGAGTTCACACACCTCCATTCTGACTTCACACACCTCCATTCTATGACTTCACACACCTCCATTCTGGCTGCACACACCTCCATTCTATGACTTCACACAACTCCATCTGACTTCACAAACCTCCATTCCATGACTTCACACACCTCCATTCTTTGACTGCATGCACCTCCATTCTATGAGTTCACACACCTCCATTCTGTGACTTCACACACCTTTATAGTTTGACTTCACACACCTCCATTCTTTGACTTCACACACCTCCATTCCATGACTTCACACACCTCCATTCTATGAGTTCACACACCTCCATTCTATGATTCACACACCTCCATTCTGACTTCACAAACCTCAATTCTTTGACTTCACACACCTCCATTCTATGATTTCACACTCTACCATTCCATGAATTCACACACCTCCATTCTATGACTTCACACACCTCATTTCTGAGTTGTCACACCTCCATTCTGTGATTTCACACACCTCCAATTTGACTTCACACACTCCATTCTATGACTTCACACACCTCCATTCTGTGACTTCAGAAACCTCCATTCTATGACTTCACACACCTCCATTGTGACTTCACACACCATCATTCTATGATTTCACACACCGCCATTCTGACTTCACTCACCTCCATTCTATGAGTTCACACAGCTCCATTCTGACTTCACACAGCTCCATTCTATGACTTCGCACACATCTATTCTGACTTCACACACCTCCATTCTGTGACTTCACACACCTCCATTCTATGACTTCACACAGCTCCATCCTATGACTTCACACACCCCCATTGTGTGACTTCACACACCTCCATTCTATGACTTCACACATCTCCATTCTGTGACTTCACACACCTCCATTCTGAGTTCACACACCTCCATTTTGTGATTTCACACACTTCCATTCTCTGACTTCACACACCTCCATTCTATGACTTCACCCACCTAAATTCTATGACTTCACACACCTCCATTCTATGACTTCACACATCTCCATTCTGTGATTTCACACACCTCCATTCTATGACTTCACACACCTCCATTCTGTGACTTCACACACCTCCATTCTATGAACTCACACACCTCCATTCTATGACATCGCACACCTGCATTGTGACTTCACACACCTCCATTCTATGATTTCACACACCTCCATTCTGACTTCACACACCTCCATTCTATGACTTCACTCACCTCCATTCTGACTTCACACACCTCCATTCTATGACTTCACACCACTCCATCTGATTTCACACACCTCCATTCTTTGACTTCACACACCTCCATTCCATGACTTCACGCACCTCCATTCTATGTGTTCACACACCTCCATTCTATTATTCACACACCTCCATTTTGACTTCACACACCTCCATTCTTTGACTTCATACACCTTTGTTCTCACTTCAGAAACCTCCATTCTATGACTTCAGGCACCTCCATTCTATGACTTCACAAACCTCCGTTCTGTGACCACACACTTCCATTCTGGGTTCCCACACCTCCATTCTGTGACTTCACCCACCTCCATCCTGACTTCACACACCTCGATTCTGACTTCACAAACCTCAATTCTTTGACTTCACACACCTCCATTCTATGATTTCACACTCTTCCATTCTATGAATTCACACACCTCCATTCTACGACTTAACACACCTCATTTCTGAGTTGACAAACCTCCATTCTGTGATTTCACACACCTCCAATTTGACTTCACACACCCCCATTCTATGATTTCACACACCCCCATTGTGTCTTCACACACTCCATTCTATGAGTTCACACACCTCCATTCTGACTTCACACACCTCCATTCTATGGCTTCACACAGCTGCATTCTGACTTCAGACTCCTCAATTTGTGACTTCACACTCCACAATTTTGACTTCAAACACCTTCATTCTGTGACTTCACACACCTCCATTCTGTGACTTCACACACCTCCATTTTGACTTCACACACTTCCATTCTTTGACTTAACACACCTTCATTCTGTGACTTCACACACCACCATTGTTTGACTTCACAACCTATATTCTGGACTTTGCACACCTCCATTCCATGACTTCACACATCTCCATTTTATGAGTTCACACACCTCCATTCTGACTTCACACACCTCCATTCTGTGACTTCACACACCTCCATTCTATGACTTCGCACACCTGCATTGTGACTTCACACACCTCCATTCTATGAGTTCACACACCTCCATTCTGACTTCACACACCTCCATTCTATGACTTCACACACCTCCATTCTGGCTGCACACACCTCCATTCTATGACTTCACACAACTCCATCTGACTTCACAAACCTCCATTCCATGACTTCACACACCTCCATTCTTTGACTGCATGCACCTCCATTCTATGACTTCACACACCTCCATTCTGTGACTTCACACACCTTTATTGTTTGACTTCACACACCTCCATTCTTGACTTCACACACCTCCATTCCATGACTTCACACACCTCCATTCTATGAGTTCACACACCTCCATTCTATGATTCACACACCTCCATTCTGACTTCACAAACCTCAATTCTTTGACTTCACACACCTCCATTCTATGATTTCACACTCTACCATTCCATGAATTCACACACCTCCATTCTATGACTTCACACACCTCATTTCTGAGTTGTCACACCTCCATTCTGTGATTTCACACACCTGCAATTTGACTTCATACACCCCATTCTATGACTTCACACACCTCCATTCTGTGACTTCAGAAACCTCCATTCTATGACTTCACACACCTCCCTTGTGACTTCACACACCATCATTCTATGATTTCACACACCGCCATTCTGACTTCACTCACCTCCATTCTATGAGTTCACACAGCTCCATTCTGACTTCACACAGCTCCATACTATGACTTCGCACACATCTATTCTGACTTCACACACCTCCATTCTGTGACTTCACACACCTCCATTCTATGACTTCACACAGCTCCATTCTATGACTTCACACACCCGCATTGTGTGACTTCACACACCTCCATTCTATGACTTCACACATCTCCATTCTGTGACTTCACACATGTCCATTCTGAGTTCACACACCTCCATTTTGTGATTTCACACACCTCCATTCTCTGACTTCACACACCTCCATTCTATGACTTCACCCACCTAAATTCTATGACTTTACACACCTCCATTCTATCACTTCACACATCTCCATTCTGTGATTTCACACACCTCCATTCTATGACTTCACACACCTCCATTCTGTGACTTCACACACCTCCATTCTATGACCTCACACACCTCCATTCTATGACATCGCACACCTGCATTGTGACTTCACACACCTCCATTCTATGATTTCACACACCTCCATTCTGACTTCACACACCTCCATTCTATGACTTCACACACCTCCATTCTGACTTCACACACCTCCATTCTATGGCTTCACACAGCTGCATTCTGACTTCAGACTCCTCAATTTGTGACTTCACACACCACAATTTTGACTTCAAACACCTTCATTCTGTGACTTCACACACCTCCATTCTGTGACTTCACACACCTCAATTTTGACTTCACACACTTCCATTCTTTGACTTAACACACCTTCATTCTGTGACTTCACACACCACCATTGTTTGACTTCACAACCTATATTCTGGACTTCGCACACCTCCATTCCATGACTTCACACATCTCCATTTTATGAGTTCACACACATCCATTTTGACTTCACACACCTCCATTCTATGACTTCACACACCTTCATTCAACTTCAGAAACATCCATTCTATAACTTCACACACCTCCATTCTGTGACTTCACAAACCTCCATTCTGAGTTCACACACCTCAATTCCGTGACTTCACACACCTCAATTCTCACTTCACACACCTCCATTCTATGACGTCACACAATTCCATTCTATGACTTCACACACCTCCATTCTTTGACTTCACACACCTCCATTGGATTTCACACACCTCCATTCTGTGACTTCACACACCTCCATTCTGTGACTTCACATACCTCCGTTCTATGATTTCTCACACCTCCATTCTATTAATTCACACACCTCCATTCTATGACTTCACACACCTCCATTCTATGAGTTCACACACCTCCATTCTATGACTTCACACACTTCCAGTCTTTGACTTCACAACCCTCCATTCTGTGACTTCACACACCGCCATTGTATAACTTCACACACCTCCATTGTGACTTCCCACACCTCCAATCTGAGTTCACACACCTCCGTTCTGACTTCACACACCTCCATTCTCTGACTTCACACATCTCCATTCTGTGACTTCACACACCTCCATTCTGTGACTTCACACGCCTCTATTTTGACTTCACACACCTCCATTCTATGACTTCACACACCTCCATTCTAGGACTTCACACACCTAGATTTTGTGACTTCACACACCTTCATTCTGAGTTCACACACCTCCATTCTGTGACTTCACACACCTCCATTCTGACTTCACACAGCTCCATAAAATGACTTCACACACCTCCATTCTATCACTTCACACACCTCCATTCTGTGACTTTACACACCTGCATTCTGAGTTCACTCACCTCCATTCTGTGACTTCACACACCTCCAATCTGACTTCACACAGCTCCATTCTATGACTTCACACACCTCCATTCTGTGACTTCACACACCTCCATTGTATGACTTCACAAACCTCCATTCTGTGACTTCACACACCTCCATTCTATGAGTTCACACACCTCCATTCTGTGACTTCACACACCTTTATAGTTTGACTTCACACACCTCCATTCTTTGACTTCACACACCTCCATTCCATGACTTCACACACCTCCATTCTATGAGTTCACACACCTCCATTCTATGATTCACACACCTCCATTCTGACTTCACAAACCTCAATTCTTTGACTTCACACACCTCCATTCTATGATTTCACACTCTACCATTCCATGAATTCACACACCTCCATTCTATGACTTCACACACCTCATTTCTGAGTTGTCACACCTCCATTCTGTGATTTCACACACCTCCAATTTGACTTCACACACTCCATTCTATGACTTCACACACCTCCATTCTGTGACTTCAGAAACCTCCATTCTATGACTTCACACACCTCCATTGTGACTTCACACACCATCATTCTATGATTTCACACACCGCCATTCTGACTTCACTCACCTCCATTCTATGAGTTCACACAGCTCCATTCTGACTTCACACAGCTCCATTCTATGACTTCGCACACATCTATTCTGACTTCACACACCTCCATTCTGTGACTTCACACACCTCCATTCTATGACTTCACACAGCTCCATCCTATGACTTCACACACCCCCATTGTGTGACTTCACACACCTCCATTCTATGACTTCACACATCTCCATTCTGTGACTTCACACACCTCCATTCTGAGTTCACACACCTCCATTTTGTGATTTCACACACTTCCATTCTCTGATTTCACACACCTCCATTCTATGACTTCACCCACCTAAATTCTATGACTTCACACACCTCCATTCTATGACTTCACACATCTCCATTCTGTGATTTCACACACCTCCATTCTATGACTTCACACACCTCCATTCTGTGACTTCACACACCTCCATTCTATGAACTCACACACCTCCATTCTATGACATCGCACACCTGCATTGTGACTTCACACACCTCCATTCTATGATTTCACACACCTCCATTCTGACTTCACACACCTCCATTCTATGACTTCACTCACCTCCATTCTGACTTCACACACCTCCATTCTATGACTTCACACCACTCCATCTGATTTCACACACCTCCATTCTTTGACTTCACACACCTCCATTCCATGACTTCACGCACCTCCATTCTATGTGTTCACACACCTCCATTCTATGATTCACACACCTCCATTTTGACTTCACACACCTCCATTCTTTGACTTCATACACCTTTGTTCTCACTTCAGAAACCTCCATTCTATGACTTCAGGCACCTCCATTCTATGACTTCACAAACCTCCGTTCTGTGACCACACACTTCCATTCTGGGTTCCCACACCTCCATTCTGTGACTTCACCCACCTCCATCCTGACTTCACACACCTCGATTCTGACTTCACAAACCTCAATTCTTTGACTTCACACACCTCCATTCTATGATTTCACACTCTTCCATTCTATGAATTCACACACCTCCATTCTACGACTTAACACACCTCATTTCTGAGTTGACAAACCTCCATTCTGTGATTTCACACACCTCCAATTTGACTTCACACACCCCCATTCTATGATTTCACACACCCCCATTGTGTCTTCACACACTCCATTCTATGAGTTCACACACCTCCATTCTGACTTCACACACCTCCATTCTATGGCTTCACACAGCTGCATTCTGACTTCAGACTCCTCAATTTGTGACTTCACACACCACAATTTTGACTTCAAACACCTTCATTCTGTGACTTCACACACCTCCATTCTGTGACTTCACACACCTCCATTTTGACTTCACACACTTCCATTCTTTGACTTAACACACCTTCATTCTGTGACTTCACACACCACCATTGTTTGACTTCACAACCTATATTCTGGACTTCGCACACCTCCATTCCATGACTTCACACATCTCCATTTTATGAGTTCACACACCTCCATTCTGACTTCACACACCTCCATTCTGTGACTTCACACACCTCCATTCTATGACTTCGCACACCTGCATTGTGACTTCACACACCTCCATTCTATGAGTTCACACACCTCCATTCTGACTTCACACACCTCCATTCTATGACTTCACACACCTCCATTCTGGCTGCACACACCTCCATTCTATGACTTCACACAACTCCATCTGACTTCACAAACCTCCATTCCATGACTTCACACACCTCCATTCTTTGACTGCATGCACCTCCATTCTATGACTTCACACACCTCCATTCTGTGACTTCACACACCTTTATTGTTTGACTTCACACACCTCCATTCTTTGACTTCACACACCTCCATTCCATGACTTCACACACCTCCATTCTATGAGTTCACACACCTCCATTCTATGATTCACACACCTCCATTCTGACTTCACAAACCTCAATTCTTTGACTTCACACACCTCCATTCTATGATTTCACACTCTACCATTCCATGAATTCACACACCTCCATTCTATGACTTCACACACCTCATTTCTGAGTTGTCACACCTCCATTCTGTGATTTCACACACCTGCAATTTGACTTCATACACCCCATTCTATGACTTCACACACCTCCATTCTGTGACTTCAGAAACCTCCATTCTATGACTTCACACACCTCCCTTGTGACTTCACACACCATCATTCTATGATTTCACACACCGCCATTCTGACTTCACTCACCTCCATTCTATGAGTTCACACAGCTCCATTCTGACTTCACACAGCTCCATACTATGACTTCGCACACATCTATTCTGACTTCACACACCTCCATTCTGTGACTTCACACACCTCCTTTCTATGACTTCACACAGCTCCATTCTATGACTTCACACACCCGCATTGTGTGACTTCACACACCTCCATTCTATGACTTCACACATCTCCATTCTGTGACTTCACACATGTCCATTCTGAGTTCACACACCTCCATTTTGTGATTTCACACACCTCCATTCTCTGACTTCACACACCTCCATTCTATGACTTCACCCACCTAAATTCTATGACTTCACACACCTCCATTCTATCACTTCACACATCTCCATTCTGTGATTTCACACACCTCCATTCTATGACTTCACACACCTCCATTCTGTGACTTCACACACCTCCATTCTATGACCTCACACACCTCCATTCTATGACATCGCACACCTGAATTGTGACTTCACACACCTCCATTCTATGATTTCACACACCTCCATTCTGACTTCACACACCTCCATTCTATGACTTCACACACCTCCATTCTGACTTCACACACCTCCATTCTATGGCTTCACACAGCTGCATTCTGACTTCAGACTCCTCAATTTGTGACTTCACACACCACAATTTTGACTTCAAACACCTTCATTCTGTGACTTCACACACCTCCATTCTGTGACTTCACACACCTCCATTTTGACTTCACACACTTCCATTCTTTGACTTAACACACCTTCATTCTGTGACTTCACACACCACCATTGTTTGACTTCACAACCTATATTCTGGACTTCGCACACCTCCATTCCATGACTTCACACATCTCCATTTTATGAGTTCACACACATCCATTTTGACTTCACACACCTCCATTCTATGACTTCACACACCTTCATTCAACTTCAGAAACATCCATTCTATAACTTCACACACCTCCATTCTGTGACTTCACAAACCTCCATTCTGAGTTCACACACCTCAATTCCGTGACTTCACACACCTCAATTCTCACTTCACACACCTCCATTCTATGACGTCACACAATTCCATTCTATGACTTCACACACCTCCATTCTTTGACTTCACACACCTCCATTGGATTTCACACACCTCCATTCTGTGACTTCACACACCTCCATTCTGTGACTTCACATACCTCCGTTCTATGATTTCTCACACCTCCATTCTATTAATTCACACACCTCCATTCTATGACTTCACACACCTCCATTCTATGAGATCACACACCTCCATTCTATGACTTCACACACCTCCAGTCTTTGACTTCACAACCCTCCATTCTGTGACTTCACACACCGCCATTGTATAACTTCACACACCTCCATTGTGACTTCCCACACCTCCAATCTGAGTTCACACACCTCCGTTCTGACTTCACACACCTCCATTCTCTGACTTCACACACCTCCATTCTGTGACTTCACACACCTCCATTCTGTGACTTCACACGCCTCTATTTTGACTTCACACACCTCCATTCTATGACTTCACACACCTCCATTCTAGGACTTCACACACCTAGATTTTGTGACTTCACACACCTTCATTCTGAGTTCACACACCTCCATTCTGTGACTTCACACACCTCCATTCTGACTTCACACAGCTCCATAAAATGACTTCACACACCTCCATTCTGTGACTTCGCACACCTCCATTCTGACTTCAAACAGCTCCATTCTCTGACTTCCCACACCTCCATTCTATGATTTCACACACCTCCATTCTATGACTTCACACACCTCCATTCTGTGACTTCACACACCTCCATTCTGAGTTCGCACACCTCCATCTTGTGACTTCACACACCTCCATTCTGACTTCACACAGCTCCATTCTATGACTTCACACACCTCCATTCTGTGCCTTCACACACCTCCATTGTATGACTTAACACACCTTCATTCTTACTTAACAAACATCCATTCTATGATTTCACACACCTCCATTCTATGGCTTCACACAGCTGCATTCTGACTTCAGACTCCTCAATTTGTGACTTCACACACCACAATTTTGACTTCAAACACCTTCATTCTGTGACTTCACACACCTCCATTCTGTGACTTCACACACCTCCATTTTGACTTCACACACTTCCATTCTTTGACTTAACACACCTTCATTCTGTGACTTCACACACCACCATTGTTTGACTTCACAACCTATATTCTGGACTTCGCACACCTCCATTCCATGACTTCACACATCTCCATTTTATGAGTTCACACACCTCCATTCTGACTTCACACACCTCCATTCTGTGACTTCACACACCTCCATTCTATGACTTCGCACACCTGCATTGTGACTTCACACACCTCCATTCTATGAGTTCACACACCTCCATTCTGACTTCACACACCTCCATTCTATGACTTCACACACCTCCATTCTGGCTGCACACACCTCCATTCTATGACTTCACACAACTCCATCTGACTTCACATACCTCCATTCCATGACTTCACACACCTCCATTCTTTGACTGCATGCACCTCCATTCTATGACTTCACACACCTCCATTCTGTGACTTCACACACCTTTATTGTTTGACTTCACACACCTCCATTCTTTGACTTCACACACCTCCATTCCATGACTTCACACACCTCCATTCTATGAGTTCACACACCTCCATTCTATGATTCACACACCTCCATTCTGACTTCACAAACCTCAATTCTTTGACTTCACACACCTCCATTCTATGATTTCACACTCTACCATTCCATGAATTCACACACCTCCATTCTATGACTTCACACACCTCATTTCTGAGTTGTCACACCTCCATTCTGTGATTTCACACACCTGCAATTTGACTTCATACACCCCATTCTATGACTTCACACACCTCCATTCTGTGACTTCAGAAACCTCCATTCTATGACTTCACACACCTCCCTTGTGACTTCACACACCATCATTCTATGATTTCACACACCGCCATTCTGACTTCACTCACCTCCATTCTATGAGTTCACACAGCTCCATTCTGACTTCACACAGCTCCATACTATGACTTCGCACACATCTATTCTGACTTCACACACCTCCATTCTGTGACTTCACACACCTCCTTTCTATGACTTCACACAGCTCCATTCTATGACTTCACACACCCGCATTGTGTGACTTCACACACCTCCATTCTATGACTTCACACATCTCCATTCTGTGACTTCACACATGTCCATTCTGAGTTCACACACCTCCATTTTGTGATTTCACACACCTCCATTCTCTGACTTCACACACCTCCATTCTATGACTTCACCCACCTAAATTCTATGACTTCACACACCTCCATTCTATCACTTCACACATCTCCATTCTGTGATTTCACACACCTCCATTCTATGACTTCACACACCTCCATTCTGTGACTTCACACACCTCCATTCTATGACCTCACACACCTCCATTCTATGACATCGCACACCTGCATTGTGACTTCACACACCTCCATTCTATGATTTCACACACCTCCATTCTGACTTCACACACCTCCATTCTATGACTTCACACACCTCCATTCTGACTTCACACACCTCCATTCTATGGCTTCACACAGCTGCATTCTGACTTCAGACTCCTCAATTTGTGACTTCACACACCACAATTTTGACTTCAAACACCTTCATTCTGTGACTTCACACACCTCCATTCTGTGACTTCACACACCTCCATTTTGACTTCACACACTTCCATTCTTTGACTTAACACACCTTCATTCTGTGACTTCACACACCACCATTGTTTGACTTCACAACCTATATTCTGGACTTCGCACACCTCCATTCCATGACTTCACACATCTCCATTTTATGAGTTCACACACATCCATTTTGACTTCACACACCTCCATTCTATGACTTCACACACCTTCATTCAACTTCAGAAACATCCATTCTATAACTTCACACACCTCCATTCTGTGACTTCACAAACCTCCATTCTGAGTTCACACACCTCAATTCCGTGACTTCACACACCTCAATTCTCACTTCACACACCTCCATTCTATGACGTCACACAATTCCATTCTATGACTTCACACACCTCCATTCTTTGACTTCACACACCTCCATTGGATTTCACACACCTCCATTCTGTGACTTCACACACCTCCATTCTGTGACTTCACATACCTCCGTTCTATGATTTCTCACACCTCCATTCTATTAATTCACACACCTCCATTCTATGACTTCACACACCTCCATTCTATGAGTTCACACACCTCCATTCTATGACTTCACACACCTCCAGTCTTTGACTTCACAACCCTCCATTCTGTGACTTCACACACCGCCATTGTATAACTTCACACACCTCCATTGTGACTTCCCACACCTCCAATCTGAGTTCACACACCTCCGTTCTGACTTCACACACCTCCATTCTCTGACTTCACACACCTCCATTCTGTGACTTAACACACCTCCATTCTGTGACTTCACACGCCTCTATTTTGACTTCACACACCTCCATTCTATGACTTCACACACCTCCATTCTAGGACTTCACACACCTAGATTTTGTGACTTCACACACCTTCATTCTGAGTTCACACACCTCCATTCTGTGACTTCACACACCTCCATTCTGACTTCACACAGCTCCATAAAATGACTTCACACACCTCCATTCTGTGACTTCGCACACCTCCATTCTGACTTCAAACAGCTCCATTCTCTGACTTCCCACACCTCCATTCTATGATTTCACACACCTCCATTCTATGACTTCACACACCTCCATTCTGTGACTTCACACACCTCCATTCTGAGTTCGCACACCTCCATCTTGTGACTTCACACACCTCCATTCTGACTTCACACAGCTCCATTCTATGACTTCACACACCTCCATTCTGTGCCTTCACACACCTCCATTGTATGACTTAACACACCTTCATTCTTACTTAACAAACATCCATTCTATGATTTCACACACCTCCATTCTATGACTTCACACACCTCCACTCTATGACTTCACACACCTCCATTCTGTGACTTCACACACCTCAATTCTGTGACTTCACACACCTCCATTATGACTTCACACACATCCATTCTATGACTTCACACACGTCCATTCTATCACTTCACACAACTCCATTCTGTGACTTCACACACCTCCATTGTGAGTTCACACACCTCCATTCTGTGACTTCACACACCTCCAATCTGACTTCTCACAGCTCCATTCTATGACTTCACACCGCCATTCTGTGACTTCACACACCTCCATTCTATGACTTCACACACCTCCATTGTGACTTCACACACCTCCATTCTATGACTTCACACAACTCCATTCTGACTTCACACACCTCCATTCTGTGACTTCACACACCTCCATTATATGACTTCACACATCTCCATTCTGTGACTTCACACACCTCCATTCTATGACTTCACACACCTCCATTCTGTGACTTCACACACCTACATTGTGACTTCACACACCTCCATTCTGACTTCACACACCTCAATTCTGTGACTACACACAACTCCATTCTATGATTTCACACACCTCCATTCTATGACTTCACACACCTCCATTCTATGACTTCACACACCTCCTTTCTGAGTTGACACACCTCCATTCTATGACTTCACACACCTCCAATCTGACTTCACACACCTCCATTTTATGACATCACAAACTTCCATTCTGTGACTTCAAAAACCTCCATTCTATGAATTCACACACCTCCATTGTGACTTCACACACCATCATTCTATGAGTTCACACACCGCCATTCTGACTTCACTCACCTCCATTCTATGACTTCACACAGCTCCATTCTGACTTCACACAGCTCCATTCTATGACTTCGCACACATCTATTCTGACTTCACTCACCTCCATTCTGATTTCACACACCTCCATTCTCTGACGTCAAACACCTCCATTCTGTGACTTCACACACCTCCATTCTATGACTTCACACACCTCCATTCTATGACTTCACACACCCCCATTGTGTGACTTCACACACCTCCATTCTATGACTTCACACACCTCCATTCTGTGACTTCATACACCTCCATTCTATGACTTCACACACCTCCATTCTATGACTTCACACACCCCCATTGTGTGACTTCACACACCTCCATTCTATGACTTCACACACCTCCATTCTGTGACTTCACACACCTCCATTCTATGACTTCACCCACCTAAATTCTATGACTTCACACACCTCCATTCTATGACTTCACACATCGCCATTCTGTGATTTCACACACCTCCATTCTATGAATTCACACACCTCCATTCTGACTTCACACACCTCCATTCTATGACTTCACACCACTCCATCTGATTTCACACACCTCCATTCCATGACTTCACACACCTCCATTCGATGACTTCACACACCTCCATTCTTTGACTGCATGCACCTCCATTCTATGAGTTCACACACCTCCATTCTGTGACTTCACACACCTTTATTGTTTGAATTCACACACCTCCATTCTTTGACTTCACACACCTCCATTCCATGACTTCACACACCTCCATTCTATGTGTTCACACACCTCCATTCTATGATTCACACACCTCCATTTTGACTTCACACACCTCCATTCTTTGACTTCATACACATTCGTTCTCACTTCAGAAACATCCATTCTATGACTTCAGGCACCTCCACTCTATGACTTCACAAACCTCCGTTCTGTGACCACACACCTCCATTCTGGGTTCCCACACCTCCATTCTGTGACTTCACCCACCTCCATCCTGACTTCACACACCTCGATTCTGACTTCACAAACCTCAATTCTTTGACTTCACACACCTCCATTCTATGATTTCACACTCTTCCATTCTATGAATTCACACACCTCCATTCTACGACTTAACACACCTCATTTCTGAGTTGACAAACCTCCATTCTGTGATTTCACACACCTCCAATTTGACTTCACACACCCCCATTCTATGATTTCACACACCCCCATTGTGTCTTCACACACTCCATTCTATGAGTTCACACACCTCCATTCTGACTTCACACACCTCCATTCTATGGCTTCACACAGCTGCATTCTGACTTCAGACTCCTCAATTTGTGACTTCACACACCACAATTTTGACTTCAAACACCTTCATTCTGTGACTTCACACACCTCCATTCTGTGACTTCACACACCTCCATTTTGACTTCACACACTTCCATTCTTTGACTTAACACACCTTCATTCTGTGACTTCACACACCACCATTGTTTGACTTCACAACCTATATTCTGGACTTCGCACACCTCCATTCCATGACTTCACACATCTCCATTTTATGAGTTCACACACATCCATTTTGACTTCACACACCTCCATTCTATGACTTCACACACCTTCATTCTACTTCAGAACCATCCATTCTATAACTTCACACACCTCCATTCTGTGACTTCACACACCTCCATTCTGAGTTCACACACCTCAATTCCGTGACTTCACACACCTCAATTCTCACTTCACACACCTCCATTCTATGACGTCACACAATTCCATTCTATGACTTCACACACCTTCATTCTTTGACTTCACACACCTCCATTGGATTTCACACACCTCCATTCTGTGACTTCAAACACCTCCATTCTGTGACTTCACACACCTCCGATCTATGATTTCTCACACCTCCATTCTATTAATTCACACACCTCCATTCTATGACTTCACACACCTCCATTCTATGACTTCACACACCTCCATTCTAGGACTTCACACACCTAGATTCTGTGACTTCACACACCTTCATTCTGAGTTCACACACCTCCATTCTGTGACTTCACACACCTCCATTCTGACTTCACACAGCTCCATAAAATGACTTCACACACCTCCATTCTGTGACTTCGCACACCTGCATTGTGACTTCACACACCTCCATTCTGAGTTCACACACCTCCATTCTGACTTCACACACCTCCACTCTATGACTTCACACACCTCCATTCTGGCTGCACACACCTCCATTCTATGACTTCACACAAATCCATCTGACTTCACAAACCTCCATTCCATGACTTCACACACCTCCATTCTTTGACTGCATGCACCTCCATTCTATGAATTCACACACCTCCATTCTATGACTTCACACACCTCCAGTCTTTGACTTCACAACCCTCCATTCTGTGACTTCACACACCGCCATTGTATAACTTCACACACCTCCATTGTGACTTCCCACACCTCCAATCTGAGTTCACACACCTCCGTTCTGACTTCACACACCTCCATTCTCTGACTTCACACACCTCCATTCTGTGACTTCACACACCTCCATTCTGTGACTTCACACGCCTCTATTTTGACTTCACACACCTCCATTCTATGACTTCACACACCTCCATTCTAGGACTTCACACACCTAGATTTTGTGACTTCACACACCTTCATTCTGAGTTCACACACCTCCATTCTGTGACTTCACACACCTCCATTCTGACTTCACACAGCTCCATAAAATGACTTCACACACCTCCATTCTGTGACTTCGCACACCTCCATTCTGACTTCAAACAGCTCCATTCTCTGACTTCCCACACCTCCATTCTATGATTTCACACACCTCCATTCTATGACTTCACACACCTCCATTCTGTGACTTCACACACCTCCATTCTGAGTTCGCACACCTCCATCTTGTGACTTCACACACCTCCATTCTGACTTCACACAGCTCCATTCTATGACTTCACACACCTCCATTCTGTGCCTTCACACACCTCCATTGTATGACTTAACACACCTTCATTCTTACTTAACAAACATCCATTCTATGATTTCACACACCTCCATTCTATGACTTCACACACCTCCACTCTATGACTTCACACACCTCCATTCTGTGACTTCACACACCTCAATTCTGTGACTTCACACACCTCCATTATGACTTCACACACATCCATTCTATGACTTCACACACGTCCATTCTATCACTTCACACAACTCCATTCTGTGACTTCACACACCTCCATTTTGAGTTCACACACCTCCATTCTGTGACTTCACACACCTCCAATCTGACTTCTCACAGCTCCATTCTATGACTTCACACCGCCATTCTGTGACTTCACACACCTCCATTCTATGACTTCACACACCTCCATTGTGACTTCACACACCTCGATTCTATGACTTCACACAACTCCATTCTGACTTCACACACCTCCATTCTGTGACTTCACACACCTCCATTATATGACTTCACACATCTCCATTCTGTGACTTCACACACCTCCATTCTATGACTTCACACACCTCCATTCTGTGACTTCACACACCTACATTGTGACTTCACACACCTCCATTCTGACTTCACACACCTCAATTCTGTGACTACACACAACTCCATTCTATGATTTCACACACCTCCATTCTATGACTTCACACACCTCCATTCTATGACTTCACACACCTCCTTTCTGAGTTGACACACCTCCATTCTATGACTTCACACACCTCCAATCTGACTTCACACACCTCCATTTTATGACATCACAAACTACCATTCTGTGACTTCAAAAACCTCCATTCTATGAATTCACACACCTCCATTGTGACTTCACACACCATCATTCTATGAGTTCACACACCGCCATTCTGACTTCACTCACCTCCATTCTATGACTTCACACAGCTCCATTCTGACTTCACACAGCTCCATTCTATGACTTCGCACACATCTATTCTGACTTCACTCACCTCCATTCTGATTTCACACACCTCCATTCTCTGACGTCAAACACCTCCATTCTGTGACTTCACACACCTCCATTCTATGACTTCACACACCTCCATTCTATGACTTCACACACCCCCATTGTGTGACTTCACACACCTCCATTCTATGACTTCACACACCTCCATTCTGTGACTTCACACACCTCCATTCTATGACTTCACACACCTCCATTCTATGACTTCACACACCCCCATTGTGTGACTTCACACACCTCCATTCTATGACTTCACACACCTCCATTCTGTGACTTCACACACCTCCATTCTATGACTTCACCCACCTAAATTCTATGACTTCACACACCTCCATTCTATGACTTCACACATCGCCATTCTGTGATTTCACACACCTCCATTCTATGACTTCACACACCTCCATTCTGACTTCACACACCTCCATTCTATGACTTCACACCACTCCATCTGATTTCACACACCTCCATTCCATGACTTCACACACCTCCATTCGATGACTTCACACACCTCCATTCTTTGACTGCATGCACCTCCATTCTATGAGTTCACACACCTCCATTCTGTGACTTCACACACTTTTATTGTTTGAATTCACACACCTCCATTCTTTGACTTCACACACCTCCATTCCATGACTTCACACACCTCCATTCTATGTGTTCACACACCTCCATTCTATGATTCACACACCTCCATTTTGACTTCACACACCTCCATTCTTTGACTTCATACACCTTCGTTCTCACTTCAGAAACATCCATTCTATGACTTCAGGCACCTCCACTCTATGACTTCACAAACCTCCGTTCTGTGACCACACACCTCCATTCTGGGTTCCCACACCTCCATTCTGTGACTTCACCCACCTCCATCCTGACTTCACACACCTCGATTCTGACTTCACAAACCTCAATTCTTTGACTTCACACACCTCCATTCTATGATTTCACACTCTTCCATTCTATGAATTCACACACCTCCATTCTACGACTTAACCCACCTCATTTCTGAGTTGACAAACCTCCATTCTGTGATTTCACACACCTCCAATTTGACTTCACACACCCCCATTCTATGATTTCACACACCCCCATTGTGTCTTCACACACTCCATTCTATGAGTTCACACACCTCCATTCTGACTTCACACACCTCCATTCTATGGCTTCACACAGCTGCATTCTGACTTCAGACTCCTCAATTTGTGACTTCACACACCACAATTTTGACTTCAAACACCTTCATTCTGTGACTTCACACACCTCCATTCTGTGACTTCACACACCTCCATTTTGACTTCACACACTTCCATTCTTTGACTTAACACACCTTCATTCTGTGACTTCACACACCACCATTGTTTGACTTCACAACCTATATTCTGGACTTCGCACACCTCCATTCCATGACTTCACACATCTCCATTTTATGAGTTCACACACATCCATTTTGACTTCACACACCTCCATTCTATGACTTCACACACCTTCATTCTACTTCAGAACCATCCATTCTATAACTTCACACACCTCCATTCTGTGACTTCACACTCCTCCATTCTGAGTTCACACACCTCAATTCCGTGACTTCACACACCTCAATTCTCACTTCACACACCTCCATTCTATGACGTCACACAATTCCATTCTATGACTTCACACACCTTCATTCTTTGACTTCACACACCTCCATTGGATTTCACACACCTCCATTCTGTGACTTCACACACCTCCATTCTGTGACTTCACACACCTCCGATCTATGATTTCTCACACCTCCATTCTATTAATTCACACACCTCCATTCTATGACTTCACACACCTCCATTCTATGACTTCACACACCTCCATTCTAGGACTTCACACACCTAGATTCTGTGACTTCACACACCTTCATTCTGAGTTCACACACCTCCATTCTGTGACTTCACACACCTCCATTCTGACTTCACACAGCTCCATAAAATGACTTCACACACCTCCATTCTGTGACTTCGCACACCTGCATTGTGACTTCACACACCTCCATTCTGAGTTCACACACCTCCATTCTGACTTCACACACCTCCACTCTATGACTTCACACACCTCCATTCTGGCTGCACACACCTCCATTCTATGACTTCACACAAATCCATCTGACTTCACAAACCTCCATTCCATGACTTCACACACCTCCATTCTTTGACTGCATGCACCTCCATTCTATGAATTCACACACCTCCATTCTGTGACTTCACATACCTTTATTGTTTGACTTCACACACCTCCATTCTTTGACTTCACACACCTCTATTCCATGACTTCACACACCTCCATTCTTTGACTTCACACACCTCCATTCCATGACTTCACACACCTCCATTCTATGAGTTCACACACCTCCATTGTATGATTCACAGACCTCCATTTTGACTTCACACACCTCCATTCTTTGACTTCATACACCTTCGTTCTCACTTCAGAAACATCCATTCTATGACTTCAGGCACCTCCATTCTATGACTTCACAAACCTCTGTTCTGTGACCACACACCTCCATTCTGAGTTCCCACTCCTCCATTCTGTGACTTCACTCACCTCCATCCTGACTTCACACACCTCCATTCTGTCTTCACAAACCTCAATTCTTTGACTTCACAAAACTCCATTCTATGATTTCACACTCTACCATTCCATGAATACACACACCTCCCTTCTATGACTTCACACACCTCATTTCTGAGTTGTCACACCTCCATTCTGTGATTTCACACACCTCCAATTTGACTTCACACACCCCCATTCTATGACTTCACACACCTCCATTCTGTGACTTCACACACCTCCATTCTATGACCTCACACAATTCCATTCTATGACTTCACACACCTCCATTCTAGGACTTCACACACCTAGATTCTGTGACTTCACACACCTTCATTCTGAGTTCACACACCTCCATTCTGTGACTTCACACACCTCCATTCTGACTTCACACAGCTCCATAAAATGACTTCACACACCTCCATTCTGTGACTTCGCACACCTCCATTCTGACTTCACACAGCTCCATTCTCTGACTTCCCACACCTCCATTCTATGATTTCACACACCTCCATTCTATGACTTCACACACCTCCATTCTGAGACTTCACACACCTGCATTCTGAATTCGCACACCTCCATCTTGTGACTTCACACACCTCCATTCTGACTTCACACAGCTCCATTCTATGACTTCACACACCTCCATTCTGTGCCTTCACACACCTCCATTGTATGACTTAACACACCTTTATTCTTACTTAACAAACATCCATTCTATGATTTCACACACCTCCATTCTATGAGTTCACACACCTCCACTCTATGACTTCACACACCTCCATTCTGTGACTTCACACACCTCAATTCTGTGACTTCACACACCTCCATTATGACTTCACACACATCCATTCTATGACTTCACACACGTCCATTCTATCACTTCACACACCTCCATTCTGTGACTTCACACACCTCCATTTTGAGTTCACACACCTCCATTCTGTGACTTCACACACCTCCAATCTGACTTCACACAGCTCCATTCTATTACTTCACACACCGCCATTCTGTGACTTCACACACCTCCATTCTATGACTTCACACACCTCCATTGTGACTTCACACACCTCCATTCTATGACTTCACACAACACCATTCTGACTTCACACACCTCCATTCTGTGACTTCACACACCTCCATTATATGACTTCACACATCTCCATTCTGTGACTTCACACACCTCCATTCTATGACTTCACACACCTCCATTCTGTGACTTCACACACCTACATTGTGACTTCACACACCTCCATTCTGACTTCACACACCTCAATTCTGTGACTACACACAACTCCATTCTATGATTTCACACACCTCCATTCTATGACTTCACACACCGCCATTCTATGACTTCACACACCTCCAATCTGACTTCACACACCTCCATTTTATGACATCACAAACTTCCATTCTGTGACTTCAAAAACCTCCATTCTATGAATTCACACACCTCCATTGTGACTTCACACACCATCATTCTATGAGTTCACACACCGCCATTCTGACTTCACTCACCTCCATTCTATGACTTCACACAGCTCTATTCTGACTTCACACAGCTCCATTCTATGACTTTGCACACATCTATTCTGACTTCACTCACCTCCATTCTGATTTCACACACCTCTATTCTCTGACGTCAAACACCTCCATTCTGTGACTTCACACACCTCCATTCTATGACTTCACACACCTCCATTCTATGACTTCACACACCCCCATTGTGTGACTTCACACACCTCCATTCTATGACTTCACACACCTCCATTCTGTGACTTCACACACCTCCATTCTATGACTTCACACACCTCCATTCTATGACTTCACACACCCCCATTGTGTGACTTCACACACCTCCATTCTATGACTTCACACACCTCCATTCTGTGACTTCACACACCTCCATTCTAAGTTCACACACCTCCATTTTGTGATTTCACACACCTCCATTCTCTGACTTCACACACCTCCATTCTATGACTTCACACACCTCCATTCTGTGACTTCACACACCTCCATTCTATGACTTCACACACCTCCATTCTGTGACTTCACACACCTCCATTCTATGACCTCACACACCTCCATTCTATGACATCGGACACCTGTATTGTGACTTCACACACCTCCATTCTATGAGTTCACACACCTCCATTCTGACTTCACACACCTCCATTCTATGACTTCACACACCTCCATTCTGGCTGCACACACCTCCATTCTATGACTTCACACAAATCCATCTGACTTCACAAACCTCCATTCCATGACTTCACACACCTCCATTCTTTGACTGCATGCACCTCCATTCTATGAGTTCACACACCTCCATTCTGTGACTTCACACACCTTTATTGTTTGACTTCACACACCTCTATTCTTTGACTTCACACACCTCCATTCCATGACTTCACACACCTCCATTCTATGAGGTCACACACCTCCATTCTATGATTCACACACCTCCATTTTGACTTCACACACCTCCATTCTTTGACTTCATACACCTTCGTTCTCACTTCAGAAACATCCATTCTATGACTTCAGGCACCTCCATTCTATGACTTCACAAACCTCCGTTCTGTGACCACACAACTCCATTCTGAGTTCCCACTCCTCCATTCTGTGTCTTCACTCACCTCCATCCTGACTTCACACACCTCCATTCTGTCTTCACAAACCTCAATTCTTTGACTTCACAAACCTCCATTCTATGATTTCACACTCTACCATTCCATGAATTCACACAACTCCATTCTATGACTTCACACACCTCATTTCTGAGTTGTCACACCTCCCTTCTGTGATTTCACACACCTCCAATTTGACTTCACACACCCCCATTCTATGACTTCACACACCTCCATTCTGTGACTTCACTCACCTCCATTCTATGACTTCACACAGCTCCATTCTGACTTCACACAGCTCGAATCTATGACTTCGCACACATCTATTCTGACTTCACTCACCTCCATTCTGATTTCACACACCTCCATTCTCTGACGTCAAACACCTCCATTCTGTGACTTCACACACCTCCATTCTATGACTTCACACACCTCCATTCTATGACTTCACACACCCCCATTGTGTGACTTCACACACCTCCATTCTATGACTTCACACACCTCCATTCTGTGACTTCACACACCTCCATTCTATGACTTCACACACCTCCATTCTATGACTTCACACACCCCCATTGTGTGACTTCACACACCTCCATTCTATGACTTCACACACCTCCATTCTGTGACTTCACACACCTCCATTCTGAGTTCACACACCTCCATTTTGTGATTTCACACACCTCCATTCTCTGACTTCACACACCTCCATTCTATGACTTCACACACCTAAATTCTATGACTTCACACACCTCCATTCTATGACTTCACACACCTCCATTCTGTGACTTCACACACCTCCATTCTATGACTTCACACACCTCCATTCTGTGACTTCACACACCTCCATTCTATGACCTCACACACCTCCATTCTATGACTTCGCACACCTGCATTGTGACTTCACACACCTCCATTCTGAGTTCACACACCTCCATTCTGACTTCACACACCTCCACTCTATGACTTCACACACCTCCATTCTGGCTGCATACACCTCCATTCTATGACTTCACACAAATCCATCTGACTTCACAAACCTCCATTCCATGACTTCACACACCTCCATTCTTTGACTGCATGCACCTCCATTCTATGAGTTCACACACCTCCAATCTGTGACTTCACATACCTTTATTGTTTGAATTCACACACCTCCATTCTTTGACTTCACACACCTCCATTCCATGACTTCACACACCTCCATTCTTTGACTTCACACACCTCCATTCCATGACTTCACACACCTCCATTCTATGAGTTCACACACCTCCATTCTATGATTCACAGACCTGCATTTCGACTTCACACACCTCCATTCTTTGACTTCATACACCTTCGTTCTCACTTCAGAAACATCCATTCTATGACTTCAGGCACCTCCATTCTATGACTTCACAAACCTCCGTTCTGTGACCACACACCTCCATTCTGAGTTCCCACTCCTCCATTCTGTGACTTCACTCACCTCCACCCTGACTTCACACACCTCCATTCTGTCTTCACAAACCTCAATTCTTTGACTTCACAAAACTCCATTCTATGATTTCACACTCTACCATTCCATGAATACACACACCTCCATTCTATGACTTCACACACCTCATTTCTGAGTTGTCACACCTCCATTCTGTGATTTCACACACCTCCAATTTGACTTCACACACCCCCATTCTATGACTTCACACACCTCCATTCTGTGACTTCAGAAACCTCCATTCTATGACTTCACACACCTCCATTCTAGGACTTCACACACCTAGATTCTGTGACTTCACACACGTTCATTCTGAGTTCACACACCTCCATTCTGTGACTTCACACACCTCCATTCTGACTTCACACAGCTCCATAAAATGACTTCACACACCTCCATTCTGTGACTTCGCACACCTCCATTCTGACTTCACACACCTCCATTCTATGATTTCACACACCTCCTTTCTATGACTTCACACACCTCCATTCTGAGACTTCACACACCTCCATTCTGAGTTCGCACACCTCCATCTTGTGACTTCACACACCTCCATTCTGACTTCACACAGCTCCATTCTATGACTTCACACACCTCCATTCTGTGCCTTCACACACCTCCATTGTATGACTTAACACACCTTCATTCTTACTTAACAAACATCCATTCTATGATTTCACACACCTCCATTCTATGACTTCACACACCTCCACTCTATGACTTCACACACCTCCATTCTGTGACTTCACACACCTCAATTCTGTGACTTCACACACCTCCATTATGACTTCACACACATCCATTCTATGACTTCACACACGTCCATTCTATCACTTCACACACCTCCATTCTGTGACTTCACACACCTCCAATCTGACTTCACACAGCTCCATTCTATGACTTCACACACCGCCATTCTGTGACTTCACACACCTCCATTCTATGACTTCACACACCTCCATTGTGACTTCACACACCTCCATTCTATGACTTCACACAACACTATTCTGACTTCACACACCTCCATTCTGTGACTTCACACACCTCCATTATATGACTTCACACATCTCCATTCTGTGACTTCACACACCTCCATTCTATGACTTCACACACCTCCATTCTGTGACTTCACTCACCTACATTGTGACTTCACACACCTCCATTCTGACTTCACACACCTCAATTCTGTGACTACACACAACTCCATTCTATGATTTCACACACCTCCATTCTATGACTTCACACACCTCCATTCTATGACTTCACACACCTCCTTTCTGAGTTGATACACCTCCATTCTATGACTTCACACACCTCCAATCTGACTTCACACAATCCATTTTATGACATCACAAACTTCCATTCTGTGACTTCAAAAACCTCCATTCTATGAATTCACACACCTCCATTGTGACTTCACACACCATCATTCTATGAGTTCACACACCGCCATTCTGACTTCACTCACCTCCATTCTATGACTTCACACAGCTCCATTCTGACTTCACACAGCTCCATTCTATGACTTTGCACACATCTATTCTGACTTCACTCACCTCCATTCTGATTTCACACACCTCTATTCTCTGACGTCAAACACCTCCATTCTGTGACTTCACACACCTCCGTTCTATGACTTCACACACCCCCATTGTGTGACTTCACACACCTCCATTCTAAGACTTCACACACCTCCATTCTGTGACATCACACACCTCCATTCTATGACTTCACACACCTCCATTCTATGACTGCACACACCCCCATTGTGTGACTTCACACACCTCCATTCTATGACTTCACACACCTCCATTCTGTGACTTCACACACCTCCATTCTGAGTTCACACACCTCCATTTTGTGATTTCACACACCTCCATTCTCTGACTTCACACACCTCCATTCTATGACTTCACACACCTCCATTCTGTGACTTCACACACCTCCATTCTATGACTTCACACACCTCCATTCTGTGACTTCACACACCTCCATTCTATGACCTCACACACCTCCATTCTATGACATCGGACACCTGTATTGTGACTTCACACACCTCCATTCTATGAGTTCACACACCTCCATTCTGACTTCACACACCTCCATTCTATAACTTCACACAAATCCATCTGACTTCACAAACCTCCATTCCATGACTTCACACACCTCCATTCTTTGACTGCATGCACCTCCATTCTATGAGTTCACACACCTCCATTCTGTGACTTCACACACCTTTATTGTTTGACTTCACACACCTCCATTCTTTGACTTCACACACCTCCATTCCATGACTTCACACACCTCCATTCTATGAGGTCACACACCTCCATTCTATGATTCACACACCTCCATTTTGACTTCACACACCTCCATTCTTTGACTTCATACACCTTCGTTCTCACTTCAGAAACATCCATTCTATGACTTCAGGCACCTCCATTCTATGACTTCACAAACCTCCGTTCTGTGACCACACAACTCCATTCTGAGTTCCCACTCCTCCATTCTGTGACTTCACTCACCTCCATCCTGACTTCACACACCTCCATTCTGTCTTCACAAACCTCAATTCTTTGACTTCACAAACCTCCATTCTATGATTTCACACTCTACCATTCCATGAATTCACACAACTCCATTCTATGACTTCACACACCTCATTTCTGAGTTGTCACACCTCCATTCTGTGATTTCACACACCTCCAATTTGACTTCACACACCCCCATTCTATGACTTCACACACCTCCATTCTGTGATTTCAGAAACCTCCATTCTATGACTTCACACACCTCCATTGTGACTTCACACACCATCATTTTATGAGTTCACACACCGCCATTCTGACTTCACTCACCTCCATTCTATGACTTCACACAGCTCCATTCTGTGACTTCACACACCTCCATTCTGAGTTCACACCCCTCCATTTTGTGATTTCACACACCTCCATTCTCTGACTTCACACACCTCCATTCTATGACTTCACACACCTAAATTCTATGACTTCACACACCTCCATTCTATGACTTCACACATATCCATTCTGTGACTTCACACACCTCCATTCTATGACTTCACACACCTCCATTCTGTGACTTCACACACCTCCATTCTATGACCTCACACACCTCCATTCTATGACATCGCACACCTGCATTGTGACTTCACACACCTCCATTCTATGATTTCACACACCTCCATGCTGACTTCACACACCTCCATTCTATTACTTCACACACATCCATTCTGACTTCACACACCTCCATTCTATGACTTCACACCACTCCATCTGACTTCACACACCTCCATTCCATGACTTCACACACCTCCATTCGATGACTTCACACACCTCCATTCTTTGACTTCAGACACCTCCATTGGAGTTCACACACCTCCATTCTGTGACTTCACACACCTCCATTCTGTGACTTCACACACCTCCATTCTATGATTTCTCACACCTCCATTCTATTAATTCACACACCTCCATACTATGACTTCACACACCTCCATTCTATGAGTTCACACACCTCCATTCTATGACTTCACACACCTCCAGTCTTTGACTTCACACCCCTCCATTCTGTGACTTCACACACCTCCATTCTATAACTTCACACACCTCCATTGTGACTTCCCACACTTCCAATCTGAGTTCACACACCTCCGTTCTGACTTCACCCACCTAAATTCTATGACTTCACACACCTCCATTCTGTGACTTCACACACCTGAATTCTGTGACTTCACACGCCTCTATTATGACTTCACACACCTCCATTCTATGACTTCACACACCTCCATTGTATGACTTCACACACCTAGATTCTGTGACTTCACACACCTTCATTCTGAGTTCACACACCTCCATTCTGTGACTTCGCACACCTCCATTCTGACCTCACACAGCTCCATTCTCTGACTTCCCACACCTCCATTCTATGATTTCACACACCTCCATTCTATGACTTCACACACCTCCATTCTCTGACTTCACACACCTCCATTCTGTGACTTCACACACCTGAATTCTGTGACTTCACACGCCTCTATTATGACTTCACACACCTCCATTCTATGACTTCACACAGCTCCATTCTATGACTTCACACACCTAGATTCTGTGACTTCACACACCTTCATTCTGAGTTCACACACCTCCATTCTGTGACTTCACACACCTCCATTCTGACTTCACACAGCTCCATAAAATGACTTCACACACCTCCATTCTGTGACTTCGCACACCTCCATTCTGACTTCACACAGCTCCATTCTCTGACTTCCCACACCTCCATTCTATGATTTCACACACCTCCATTCTATGACTTCACACACCTCCATTCTGTGACTTCACACACCTCCATTCTGAGTTCGCACACCTCCATTCTGTGACTTCACACACCTCCATTCTGACTTCACACAGCTCCATTCTATGACTTCACACACCTCCATTCTGTGCCTTCACACACCTCCCTTGTATGACTTAACACACCTTCATTCTTACTTAACAAACATCCATTCTATGATTTCACACACCTCCATTCTATGTCTTCACACACCTCCATTCTATTACTTCACACACCTCCATTCTGTGACTTCACACACCTCCATTCTGTGACTTCACCCACCTCCATCCTGACTTCACACACCTCCATTCTGACTTCACAAACCTCAATTCTTTGACTTCACACACCTCCATTCTATGATTTCACACTCTTCCATTCTATGAATTCACACACCTCCATTCTACGACTTAACACACCTCATTTCTGAGTTGACACACCTCCATTCTGTGATTTCACACACCTCTAATTTGACTTCACACACCCCCATTCTATGACTTCACACACCCCCATTGTGACTTCACACACTCCATTCTATGAGTTCACACACCTCCATTCTGACTTCACAAACCTCCATTCTATGGCTTCACACAACTGCATTCTGACTTCAGACTTCTCAATTTGTGACTTCACACACCACAATTTTGACTTCAAACACCTTCATTCTGTGACTTCACACACCTCCATTCTGTGACTTCACACACCTCCATTTTGACTTCACACACTTCCATTCTTTGACTTAACACACCTGCATTCTGTGACTTCACACACCACCATTGTTTGACTTCACAACCTATATTCTTGAACTTCGCACACCTCCATTTCATGACTTCACACATCTCCATTTTATGAGTTCACACACATCCATTTTGACTTCACACACCTCCATTCTATGACTTCACACACCTTCATTCTACTTCAGAATCATCCATTCTATGACTTCACACACCTCCACTCTATGACTTCACAAACCTCCATTCTGTGACTTCACACACCTCCATTCTGAGTTCACACACCTCAATTCCGTGACTTCACACACCTCAATTCTCACTTCACACACCTCCATTCTATGACTGCACACAATTCCATTCTATGACTTCACACACCTCCATTCTTTGACTTCACACACCTCCACTGGAGTTCACACACCTCCATTCTGTGACTTCACACACCTCCATTCTGTGACTTCACACACCTCCATTCTATGAGTTCACACACCTCCATTCTATGACTTCACACACTTCCAGTCTTTGACTTCACACCCCTCCATTCTGTGACTTCACACACCTCCATTCTATAACTTCACACACCTCCATTGTGACTTCCCACACCTCCAATCTGAGTTCACACACCGCCGTTCTGACTTCACACACCTCCATTCTCTGACTTCACACACCTCCATTCTGTGACTTCACACACCTCCATTCTGTGACTTCACCCACCTCCATCCTGACTTCACACACCTCCATTCTGACTTCACAAACCTCAATTCTTTGACTTCACACACCTCCATTCTATGATTTCACACTCTTCCATTCTATGAATTCACACACCTCCATTCTACGACTTAACACACCTCATTTCTGAGTTGACACACCTCCATTCTGTGATTTCACACACCTCCAATTTGACTTCACACACCCCCATTCTATGACTTCACACACACCCATTGTGACTTCACACACTCCATTCTATGAGTTCACACACCTCCATTCTGACTTCACACACCTCCATTCTATGGCTTCACACAACTGCATTCTGACTTCAGACTCCTCAATTTGTGACTTCACACACCACAATTTTGACTTCAAACACCTTCATTCTGTGACTTCACACACCTCCATTCTGTGACTTCACACACCTCCATTTTGACTTCACACACTTCCATTCTTTGACTTAACACACCTGCATTCTGTGACTTCACACACAACCATTGTTTGACTTCACAACCTATATTCTTGAACTTCGCACACCTCCATTTCATGACTTCACACATCTCCATTTTATGAGTTCACACACATCCATTTTGACTTCACACACCTCCATTCTATGACTTCACACACCTTCATTCTACTTCAGAATCATCCATTCTATGACTTCACACACCTCCACTCTATGACTTCACAAACCTCCATTCTGTGACTTCACACACCTCCATTCTGAGTTCACACACCTCAATTTCGTGACTTCACACACCTCAATTCTCACTTCACACACCTCCATTCTATGACTGCACACAATTCCATTCTATGACTTCACACACCTCCATTCTTTGACTTCACACACCTCCATTGGAGTTCGCACACTTCCATTCTGTGACTTCACACACCTCCATTCTGTGACTTCACACACCTCCATTCTATGAGTTCACACACCTCCATTCTATGACTTCACACACTTCCAGTCTTTGACTTCACACCCCTCCATTCTGTGACTTCACACACCTCCATTCTATAACTTCACACACCTCCATTGTGACTTCCCACACCTCCAATCTGAGTTCACACACCGCCGTTCTGACTTCACACACCTCCATTCTCTGACTTCACACACCTCCATTCTGTGACTTCACATACCTTTATTGTTTGACTTCACACACCTCCATTCTTTGACTTCACACACTTCCATTCCATGACTTCACACACCTCCATTCTTTGACTTCACACACCTCCATTCCATGACTTCACACACCTCCATTCTATGAGTTCACACACCTCCATTGTATGATTCACAGACCTCCATTTTGACTTCACACACCTCCATTCTTTGACTTCATACACCTTCGTTCTCACTTCAGAAACATCCATTCCATGACTTCAGGCACCTCCATTCTATGACTTCACAAACCTCCGTTCTGTGACCACACACCTACATTCTGAGTTCCCACTCCTCCATTCTGTGACTTCACTCACCTCCATCCTGACTTCACACACCTCCATTCTGTCTTCACAAACCTCAATTCTTTGACTTCACAAAACTCCATTCTATGATTTCACACTCTACCATTCCATGAATACACACACCTCCCTTCTATGACTTCACACACCTCATTTCTGAGTTGTCACACCTCCATTCTGTGATTTCACACACCTCCAATTTGACTTCACACACCCCCATTCTATGACTTCACACACCTCCATTCTGTGACTTCACACACCTCCATTCTATGACCTCACACAATTCCATTCTATGACTTCACACACCTCCATTCTAGGACTTCACACACCTAGATTCTGTGACTTCACACACCTTCATTCTGAGTTCACACACCTCCATTCTGTGACTTCACACACCTCCATTCTGACTTCACACAGCTCCATAAAATGACTTCACACACCTCCATTCTGTGACTTCGCACACCTCCATTCTGACTTCACACAGCTCCATTCTCTGACTTCCCACACCTCCATTCTATGATTTCACACACCTCCATTCTATGACTTCACACACCTCCATTCTGAGACTTCACACACCTGCATTCTGAATTCGCACACCTCCATCTTGTGACTTCACACACCTCCATTCTGACTTCACACAGCTCCATTCTATGACTTCACACACCTCCATTCTGTGCCTTCACACACCTCCATTGTATGACTTAACACACCTTTATTCTTACTTAACAAACATCCATTCTATGATTTCACACACCTCCATTCTATGACTTCACACACCTCCACTCTATGACTTCACACACCTCCATTCTGTGACTTCACACACCTCAATTCTGTGACTTCACACACCTCCATTATGACTTCACACACATCCATTCTATGACTTCACACACGTCCATTCTATCACTTCACACACCTCCATTCTGTGACTTCACACACCTCCATTTTGAGTTCACACACCTCCATTCTGTGACTTCACACACCTCCAATCTGACTTCACACAGCTCCATTCTATTACTTCACACACCGCCATTCTGTGACTTCACACACCTCCATTCTATGACTTCACACACCTCCATTGTGACTTCACACACCTCCATTCTATGACTTCACACAACACCATTCTGACTTCACACACCTCCATTCTATGACTTCACACACCTCCATTATATGACTTCACACATCTCCATTCTGTGACTTCACACACCTCCATTCTATGACTTCACACACCTCCATTCTGTGACTTCACACACCTACATTGTGACTTCACACACCTCCATTCTGACTTCACACACCTCAATTCTGTGACTACACACAACTCCATTCTATGATTTCACACACCTCCATTCTATGACTTCACACACCGCCATTCTATGACTTCACACACCTCCAATCTGACTTCACACACCTCCATTTTATGACATCACAAACTTCCATTCTGTGACTTCAAAAACCTCCATTCTATGAATTCACACACCTCCATTGTGACTTCACACACCATCATTCTATGAGTTCACACACCGCCATTCTGACTTCACTCACCTCCATTCTATGACTTCACACAGCTCCATTCTGACTTCACACAGCTCCATTCTATGACTTTGCACACATCTATTCTGACTTCACTCACCTCCATTCTGATTTCACACACCTCTATTCTCTGACGTCAAACACCTCCATTCTGTGACTTCACACACCTCCATTCTATGACTTCACACACCTCCATTCTATGACTTCACACACCCCCATTGTGTGACTTCACACACCTCCATTCTATGACTTCACACACCTCCATTCTGTGACTTCACACACCTCCATTCTATGACTTCACACACCTCCATTCTATGACTTCACACACCCCCATTGTGTGACTTCACACACCTCCATTCTATGACTTCACACACCTCCATTCTGTGACTTCACACACCTCCATTCTGAGTTCACACACCTCCATTTTGTGATTTCACACACCTCCATTCTCTGACTTCACACACCTCCATTCTATGACTTCACACACCTCCATTCTGTGACTTCACACACCTCCATTCTATGACTTCACACACCTCCATTCTGTGACTTCACACACCTCCATTCTATGACCTCACACACCTCCATTCTATGACATCGGACACCTGTATTGTGACTTCACACACCTCCATTCTATGAGTTCACACACCTCCATTCTGACTTCACACACCTCCATTCTATGACTTCACACACCTCCATTCTGGCTGCACACACCTCCATTCTATGACTTCACACAAATCCATCTGACTTCACAAACCTCCATTCCATGACTTCACACACCTCCATTCTTTGACTGCATGCACCTCCATTCCATGAGTTCACACACCTCCATTCTGTGACTTCACACACCTTTATTGTTTGACTTCACACACCTCTATTCTTTGACTTCACACACCTCCATTCCATGACTTCACACACCTCCATTCTATGAGGTCACACACCTCCATTCTATGATTCACACACCTCCATTTTGACTTCACACACCTCCATTCTTTGACTTCATACACCTTCGTTCTCACTTCAGAAACATCCATTCTATGACTTCAGGCACCTCCATTCTATGACTTCACAAACCTCCGTTCTGTGACCACACAACTCCATTCTGAGTTCCCACTCCTCCATTCTGTGACTTCACTCACCTCCATCCTGACTTCACACACCTCCATTCTGTCTTCACAAACCTCAATTCTTTGACTTCACAAACCTCCATTCTATGATTTCACACTCTACCATTCCATGAATTCACACAACTCCATTCTATGACTTCACACACCTCATTTCTGAGTTGTCACACCTCCATTCTGTGATTTCACACACCTCCAATTTGACTTCACACACCCCCATTCTATGACTTCACACACCTCCATTCTGTGACTTCACTCACCTCAATTCTATGACTTCACACAGCTCCATTCCGACTTCACACAGCTCGAATGTATGACTTCGCACACATCTATTCTGACTTCACTCACCTCCATTCTGATTTCACACACCTCCATTATCTGACGTCAAACACCTCCATTCTGTGACTTCACACACCTCCATTCTATGACTTCACACACCTCCATTCTATGACTTCACAAACCCCCATTGTGTGACTTCACACACCTCCATTCTATGACTTCACACACCTCCATTCTGTGACTTCACACACCTCCATTCTATGACTTCACACACCTCCATTCTATGACTTCACACACCCCCATTGTGTGACTTCACACACCTCCATTCTATGACTTCACACACCTCCATTCTGTGACTTCACACACCTCCATTATGAGTTCACACACCTCCATTTTGTGATTTCACACACCTCCATTCTCTGACTTCACACACCTCCATTCTATGACTTCACACACCTAAATTCTATGACTTCACACACCTCCATTCTATGACTTCACACACCTCCATTCTGTGACTTCACACACCTCCATTCTATGACTTCACACACCTCCATTCTGTGACTTCACACACCTCCATTCTATGACCTCACACACCTCCATTCTATGACTTCGCACACCTGCATTGTGACTTCACACACCTCCATTCTGAGTTCACACACCTCCATTCTGACTTCACACACCTCCACTCTATGACTTCACACACCTCCATTCTGGCTGCACACACCTCCATTCTATGACTTCACACAAATCCATCTGACTTCACAAACCTCCATTCCATGACTTCACACACCTCCATTCTTTGACTGCATGCACCTCCATTCTATGAGTTCACACACCTCCATTCCGTGACTTCACATACCTTTATTGTTTGAATTCACACACCTCCATTCTTTGACTTCACACACCTCCATTCCATGACTTCACACACCTCCATTCTTTGACTTCACACACCTCCATTCCATGATTTCACACACCTCCATTCTATGAGTTCACACACCTCCATTCTATGATTCACAGGCCTCCATTTCGACTTCACACACCTCCATTCTTTGACTTCATACACCTTCGTTCTCACTTCAGAAACATCCATTCTATGACTTCAGGCACCTCCATTCTATGACTTCACAAACCTCCGTTCTGTGACCACACACCTCCATTCTGAGTTCCCACTCCTCCATTCTGTGACTTCACTCACCTCCACCCTGACTTCACACACCTCCATTCTGTCTTCACAAACCTCAATTCTTTGACTTCACAAAACTCCATTCTATGATTTCACACTCTACCATTCCATGAATACACACACCTCCATTCTATGACTTCACACACCTCATTTCTGAGTTGTCACACCTCCATTCTGTGATTTCACACACCTCCAATTTGACTTCACACACCCCCATTCTATGACTTCACACACCTCCATTCTGTGACTTCAGAAACCTCCATTCTATGACTTCACACACCTCCATTCTAGGACTTCACACACCTAGATTCTGTGACTTCACACACGTTCATTCTGAGTTCACACACCTCCATTCTGTGACTTCACACACCTCCATTCTGACTTCACACAGCTCCATAAAATGACTTCACACACCTCCATTCTGTGACTTCGCACACCTATATTCTGACTTCACACACCTCCATTCTATGATTTCACACACCTCCATTCTATGACTTCACACACCTCCATTCTGAGACTTCACACACCTCCATTCTGAGTTCGCACACCTCCATCTTGTGACTTCACACACCTCCATTCTGACTTCACACAGCTCCATTCTATGACTTCACACACCTCCATTCTGTGCCTTCACACACCTCCATTGTATGACTTAACACACCTTCATTCTTACTTAACAAACATCCATTCTATGATTTCACACACCTCCATTCCATGACTTCACACACCTCCACTCTATGACTTCACACACCTCCATTCTGTGACTTCACACACCTCAATTCTGTGACTTCACACACCTCCATTATGACTTCACACACATCCATTCTATGACTTCATACACGTCCATTCTATCACTTCACACACCTCCATTCTGTGACTTCACACACCTCCATTTTGAGTTCACACACCTCCATTCTGTGACTTCACACACCTCCAATCTGACTTCACACAGCTCCATTCTATGACTTCACACACCGCCATTCTGTGACTTCACACACCTCCATTCTATGACTTCACACAACACTATTCTGACTTCACACACCTCCATTCTGTGACTTCACACACCTCCATTATATGACTTCACACATCTCCATTCTGTGACTTCACACACCTCCATTCTATGACTTCACACACCTCCATTCTGTGACTTCACTCACCTACATTGTGACTTCACACACCTCCATTCTGACTTCACACACCTCAATTCTGTGACTAAACACAACTGCATTCTATGATTTCACACACCTCCATTCTATGACTTCACACACCTCCATTCTATGACTTCACACACCTCCTTTCTGAGTTGATACACCTCCATTCTATGACTTCACACACCTCCAATCTGACTTCACACAATCCATTTTATGACATCACAAACTTCCATTCTGTGACTTCAAAAACCTCCATTCTATGAATTCACACACCTCCATTCTATGACTTCACACACCCCCATTGTGTGACTTCACACACCTCTATTCTCTGACGTCAAACACCTCCATTCTGTGACTTCACACACCTCCATTCTATGACTTCACACACCTCCATTCTATGACTTCACACACCCCCATTGTGTGACTTCACACACCTCCATTCTATGACTTCACACACCTCCATTCTGTGACATCACACACCTCCATTCTATGACTTCACACACCTCCATTCTATGACTGCACACACCCCCATTGTGTGACTTCACACACCTCCATTCTATGACTTCACACACCTCCATTCTGTGACTTCACACACCTCCATTCTGAGTTCACACACCTCCATTTTGTGATTTCACACACCTCCATTCTCTGACTTCACACACCTCCATTCTATGACTTCACACACCTCCATTCTGTGACTTCACACACCTCCATTCTATGACTTCACACACCTCCATTCTGTGACTTCACACACCTCCATTCTATGACCTCACACACCTCCATTCTATGACATCGGACACCTGTATTGTGACTTCACACACCTCCATTCTATGAGTTCACACACCTCCATTCTGTGACTTCACACACCTCCATTATGAGTTCACACACCTCCATTTTGTGATTTCACACACCTCCATTCTCTGACTTCACACACCTCCATTCTATGACTTCACACACCTAAATTCTATGACTTCACACACCTCCATTCTATGACTTCACACACCTCCATTCTGTAACTTCACACACCTCCATTCTATGACTTCACACACCTCCATTCTGTGACTTCACACACCTCCATTCTATGACCTCACACACCTCCATTCTATGACTTCGCACACCTGCATTGTGACTTCACACACCTCCATTCTGAGTTCACACACCTCCATTCTGACTTCACACACCTCCACTCTATGACTTCACACACCTCCATTCTGGCTGCACACACCTCCATTCTATGACTTCACACAAATCCATCTGACTTCACAAACCTCCATTCCATGACTTCACACACCTCCATTCTTTGACTGCATGCACCTCCATTCTATGAGTTCACACACCTCCATTCCGTGACTTCACATACCTTTATTGTTTGAATTCACACACCTCCATTCTTTGACTTCACACACCTCCATTCCATGACTTCACACACCTCCATTCTTTGACTTCACACACCTCCATTCCATGATTTCACACACCTCCATTCTATGAGTTCACACACCTCCATTCTATGATTCACAGGCCTCCATTTCGACTTCACACACCTCCATTCTTTGACTTCATACACCTTCGTTCTCACTTCAGAAACATCCATTCTATGACTTCAGGCACCTCCATTCTATGACTTCACAAACCTCCGTTCTGTGACCACACACCTCCATTCTGAGTTCCCACTCCTCCATTCTGTGACTTCACTCACCTCCACCCTGACTTCACACACCTCCATTCTGTCTTCACAAACCTCAATTCTTTGACTTCACAAAACTCCATTCTATGATTTCACACTCTACCATTCCATGAATACACACACCTCCATTCTATGACTTCACACACCTCATTTCTGAGTTGTCACACCTCCATTCTGTGATTTCACACACCTCCAATTTGACTTCACACACCCCCATTCTATGACTTCACACACCTCCATTCTGTGACTTCAGAAACCTCCATTCTATGACTTCACACACCTCCATTCTAGGACTTCACACACCTAGATTCTGTGACTTCACACACGTTCATTCTGAGTTCACACACCTCCATTCTGTGACTTCACACACCTCCATTCTGACTTCACACAGCTCCATAAAATGACTTCACACACCTCCATTCTGTGACTTCGCACACCTATATTCTGACTTCACACACCTCCATTCTATGATTTCACACACCTCCATTCTATGACTTCACACACCTCCATTCTGAGACTTCACACACCTCCATTCTGAGTTCGCACACCTCCATCTTGTGACTTCACACACCTCCATTCTGACTTCACACAGCTCCATTCTATGACTTCACACACCTCCATTCTGTGCCTTCACACACCTCCATTGTATGACTTAACACACCTTCATTCTTACTTAACAAACATCCATTCTATGATTTCACACACCTCCATTCCATGACTTCACACACCTCCACTCTATGACTTCACACACCTCCATTCTGTGACTTCACACACCTCAATTCTGTGACTTCACACACCTCCATTATGACTTCACACACATCCATTCTATGACTTCATACACGTCCATTCTATCACTTCACACACCTCCATTCTGTGACTTCACACACCTCCATTTTGAGTTCACACACCTCCATTCTGTGACTTCACACACCTCCAATCTGACTTCACACAGCTCCATTCTATGACTTCACACACCGCCATTCTGTGACTTCACACACCTCCATTCTATGACTTCACACAACACTATTCTGACTTCACACACCTCCATTCTGTGACTTCACACACCTCCATTATATGACTTCACACATCTCCATTCTGTGACTTCACACACCTCCATTCTATGACTTCACACACCTCCATTCTGTGACTTCACTCACCTACATTGTGACTTCACACACCTCCATTCTGACTTCACACACCTCAATTCTGTGACTAAACACAACTGCATTCTATGATTTCACACACCTCCATTCTATGACTTCACACACCTCCATTCTATGACTTCACACACCTCCTTTCTGAGTTGATACACCTCCATTCTATGACTTCACACACCTCCAATCTGACTTCACACAATCCATTTTATGACATCACAAACTTCCATTCTGTGACTTCAAAAACCTCCATTCTATGAATTCACACACCTCCATTCTATGACTTCACACACCCCCATTGTGTGACTTCACACACCTCTATTCTCTGACGTCAAACACCTCCATTCTGTGACTTCACACACCTCCATTCTATGACTTCACACACCTCCATTCTATGACTTCACACACCCCCATTGTGTGACTTCACACACCTCCATTCTATGACTTCACACACCTCCATTCTGTGACATCACACACCTCCATTCTATGACTTCACACACCTCCATTCTATGACTGCACACACCCCCATTGTGTGACTTCACACACCTCCATTCTATGACTTCACACACCTCCATTCTGTGACTTCACACACCTCCATTCTGAGTTCACACACCTCCATTTTGTGATTTCACACACCTCCATTCTCTGACTTCACACACCTCCATTCTATGACTTCACACACCTCCATTCTGTGACTTCACACACCTCCATTCTATGACTTCACACACCTCCATTCTGTGACTTCACACACCTCCATTCTATGACCTCACACACCTCCATTCTATGACATCGGACACCTGTATTGTGACTTCACACACCTCCATTCTATGAGTTCACACACCTCCATTCTGACTTCACACACCTCCATTCTATGATTTCACACAAATCCATCTGACTTCACAAACCTCCATTCCATGACTTCACACACCTCCATTCTTTGACTGCATGCACCTCCATTCTATGAGTTCACACACCTCCATTCTGTGACTTCACACACCTTTATTGTTTGACTTCACACACCTCCATTCTTTGACTTCACACACCTCCATTCCATGACTTCACACACCTCCATTCTATGAGGTCACACACCTCCATTCTATGATTCACACACCTCCATTTTGACTTCACACACCTCCATTCTTTGACTTCATACACCTTCGTTCTCACTTCAGAAACATCCATTCTATGACTTCAGGCACCTCCATTCTATGACTTCACAAACCTCCGTTCTGTGACCACACAACTCCATTCTGAGTTCCCACTCCTCCATTCTGTGACTTCACTCACCTCCATCCTGACTTCACACACCTCCATTCTGTCTTCACAAACCTCAATTCTTTGACTTCACAAACCTCCATTCTATGATTTCACACTCTACCATTCCATGAATTCACACAACTCCATTCTATGACTTCACACACCTCATTTCTGAGTTGTCACACCTCCATTCTGTGATTTCACACACCTCCAATTTGACTTCACACACCCCCATTCTATGACTTCACACACCTCCATTCTGTGATTTCAGAAACCTCCATTCTATGACTTCACACACCTCCATTGTGACTTCACACACCATCATTTTATGAGTTCACACACCGCCATTCTGACTTCACTCACCTCCATTCTATGACTTCACACAGCTCCATTCTGTGACTTCACACACCTCCATTCTGAGTTCACACCCCTCCATTTTGTGATTTCACACACCTCCATTCTCTGACTTCACACACCTCCATTCTATGACTTCACACACCTAAATTCTATGACTTCACACACCTCCATTCTATGACTTCACACATTTCCATTCTGTGACTTCACACACCTCCATTCTATGACTTCACACACCTCCATTCTGTGACTTCACACACCTCCATTCTATGACCTCACACACCACCATTCTATGACATCGCACACCTGCATTGTGACTTCACACACCTCCATTCTATGATTTCACACACCTCCATGCTGACTTCACACACCTCCATTCTATTACTTCACACACATCCATTCTGACTTCACACACCTCCATTCTATGACTTCACAACACTCCATATGACTTCACACACCTCCATTCCATGACTTCACACACCTCCATTCGATGACTTCACACACCTCCATTCTTTGACTTCAGACACCTCCATTGGAGTTCACACACCTCCATTCTGTGACTTCACACACCTCCATTCTGTGACTTCACACACCTCCATTCTATGATTTCTCACACCTCCATTCTATTAATTCACACACCTCCATACTATGACTTCACACACCTCCATTCTATGAGTTCACACACCTCCATTCTATGACTTCACACACCTCCAGTCTTTGACTTCACACCCCTCCATTCTGTGACTTCACACACCTCCATTCTATAACTTCACACACCTCCATTGTGACTTCCCACACCTCCAATTTGAGTTCACACACCTCCGTTCTGACTTCACCCACCTAAATTCTATGACTTCACACACCTCCATTCTGTGACTTCACACACCTGAATTCTGTGACTTCACACGCCTCTATTATGACTTCACACACCTCCATTCTATGACTTCACACACCTAGATTCTGTGACTTCACACACCTTCATTCTGAGTTCACACACCTCCATTCTGTGACTTCGCACACCTCCATTCTGACTTCACACAGCTCCATTCTCTGACTTCCCACACCTCCATTCTATGATTTCACACACCTCCATTCTATGACTTCACACACCTCCATTCTATGACTTCACACACCTCCATTCTGTGACGTCACACACCTGAATTCTGTGACTTCACACGCCTCTATTATGACTTCACACACCTCCACTCTATGACTTCACACACCTCCATTCTAGGACTTCACACACCTAGATTCTGTGACTTCACACACCTTCATTCTGAGTTCACACACCTCCATTCTGTGACTTCACACACCTCCATTCTGACTTCACACAGCTCCATAAAGTGACTTCACACACCTCCATTCTGTGACTTCGCACACCTCCATTCTGAGTTCACACAGCTCCATTCTCTGACTTCCCACACCTCCATTCTATGATTTCACACACCTCCATTCTGTGACTTCACACACCTCCATTCTGTGACTTCACACACCTCCATTCTGAGTTCGCACACCTCCATTCTGTGACTTCACACACCTCCATTCTGACTTCACACAGCTCCATTCTATGACTTCACACACCTCCATTCTGTGCCTTCACACACCTCCCTTGTATGACTTAACACACCTTCATTCTTACTTAACAAACATCCATTCTATAATTTCACACACCTCCATTCTATGACTTCACACACCTCCATTCTATTACTTCACACACCTCCATTCTGTGACTTCACACACCTCCATTCTGTGACTTCACCCACCTCCATCCTGACTTCACACACCTCCATTCTGACTTCACAAACCTCAATTCTTTGACTTCACACACCTCCATTCTATGATTTCACACTCTTCCATTCTATGAATTCACACACCTCCATTCTACGACTTAACACACCTCATTTCTGAGTTGACACACCTCCATTCTGTGATTTCACACACCTCTAATTTGACTTCACACACCCCCATTCTATGACTTCACACACCCCCATTGTGACTTCACACACTCCATTCTATGAGTTCACACACCTCCATTCTGACTTCACACACCTCCATTCTATGGCTTCACACAACTGCATTCTGACTTCAGACTTCTCAATTTGTGACTTCACACACCACAATTTTGACTTCAAACACCTTCATTCTGTGACTTCACACACCTCCATTCTGTGACTTCACACACCTCCATTTTGACTTCACACACTTCCATTCTTTGACTTAACACACCTGCATTCTGTGACTTCACACACCACCATTGTTTGACTTCACAACCTATATTCTTGAACTTCGCACACCTCCATTTCATGACTTCACACATCTCCATTTTATGAGTTCACACACATCCATTTTGACTTCACACACCTCCATTCTATGACTTCACACACCTTCATTCTACTTCAGAATCATCCATTCTATGACTTCACACACCTCCACTCTATGACTTCACAAACCTCCATTCTGTGACTTCACACACCTCCATTCTGAGTTCACACACCTCAATTCCGTGACTTCACACACCTCAATTCTCACTTCACACACCTCCATTCTATGACTGCACACAATTCCATTCTATGACTTCACACACCTCCATTCTTTGACTTCACACACCTCCACTGGAGTTCACACACCTCCATTCTGTGACTTCACACACCTCCATTCTGTGACTTCACACACCTCCATTCTATGAGTTCACACACCTCCATTCTATGACTTCACACACTTCCAGTCTTTGACTTCACACCCCTCCATTCTGTGACTTCACACACCTCCATTCTATAACTTCACACACCTCCATTGTGACTTCCCACACCTCCAATCTGAGTTCACACACCGCCGTTCTGACTTCACACACCTCCATTCTCTGACTTCACACACCTCCATTCTGTGACTTCACACACCTCCATTCTGTGACTTCACCCACCTCCATCCTGACTTCACACACCTCCATTCTGACTTCACAAACCTCAATTCTTTGACTTCACACACCTCCATTCTATGATTTCACACTCTTCCATTCTATGAATTCACACACCTCCATTCTACGACTTAACACACCTCATTTCTGAGTTGACACACCTCCATTCTGTGATTTCACACACCTCCAATTTGACTTCACACACCCCCATTCTTTGATTTCACACACACCCATTGTGACTTCACACACTCCATTCTATGAGTTCACACACCTCCATTCTGACTTCACACACCTCCATTCTATGGCTTCACACAACTGCATTCTGACTTCAGACTCCTCAATTTGTGACTTCACACACCACAATTTTGACTTCAAACACCTTCATTCTGTGACTTCACACACCTCCATTCTGTGACTTCACACACCTCCATTTTGACTTCACACACTTCCATTCTTTGACTTAACACACCTGCATTCTGTGACTTCACACACCACCATTGTTTGACTTCACAACCTATATTCTTGAACTTCGCACACCTCCATTTCATGACTTCACACATCTCCATTTTATGAGTTCACACACATCCATTTTGACTTCACACACCTCCATTCTATGACTTCACACACCTTCATTCTACTTCAGAATCATCCATTCTATGACTTCACACACCTCCACTCTATGACTTCACAAACCTCCATTCTGTGACTTCACACACCTCCATTCTGAGTTCACACACCTCAATTCCGTGACTTCACACACCTCAATTCTCACTTCACACACCTCCATTCTATGACTGCACACAATTCCATTCTATGACTTCACACACCTCCATTCTTTGACTTCACACACCTCCACTGGAGTTCACACACCTCCATTCTGTGACTACACACACCTCCATTCTGTGACTTCACACACCTCCATTCTATGAGTTCACACACCTCCATTCTATGACTTCACACACTTCCAGTCTTTGACTTCACACCCCTCCATTCTGTGACTTCACACACCTCCATTCTATAACTTCACACACCTCCATTGTGACTTCCCACACCTCCAATCTGAGTTCACACACCGCCGTTCTGACTTCACACACCTCCATTCTCTGACTTCACACACCTCTATTCTGTGACTTCACACACCTCCATTCTGTGACTTCACCCACCTCCATCCTGACTTCACACACCTCCATTCTGACTTCACAAACCTCAATTCTTTGAATTCACACACCTCCATTCTATGATTTCACACTCTTCCATTCTATGAATTCACACACCTCCATTCTACGACTTAACACACCTCATTTCTGAGTTGACACACCTCCATTCTGTGATTTCACACACCTCCAATTTGACTTCACACACCCCCATTCTATGACTTCACACACCCCCATTGTGACTTCACACACTCCATTCTATGAGTTCACACACCTCCATTCTGACTTCACACACCTCCATTCTATGGCTTCACACAACTGCATTCTGACTTCAGACTCCTCAATTTGTGACTTCACACACCACAATTTTGACTTCAAACACCTTCATTCTGTGACTTCACACACCTCCATTCTGTGACTTCACACACCTCCATTTTGACTTCACACACTTCCATTCTTTGACTTAACACACCTGCATTCTGTGACTTCACACACCACCATTGTTTGACTTCACAACCTATATTCTTGGACTTCGCACACCTCCATTTCATGACTTCACACATCTCCATTTTATGAGTTCACACACATCCATTTTGACCTCACACACCTCCATTCTATGACTTCACACACCTTCATTCTACTTCAGAAACATCCATTCTATGACTTCACACACCTCCACTCTATGACTTCACAAACCTCCATTCTGTGACTTCACACACCTCCATTCTGAGTTCACACACCTCAATTCCGTGACTTTCACACACCTCAATTCTCACTTCACACACCTCCATTCTATGACTGCACACAATTCCATTCTATGACTTCACACACCTCCATTCTTTGACTTCACACACCTCCATTGGAGTTCACACACCTCCATTCTGTGACTTCACACACCTCCATTCTGTGACTTCACACACCTCCATTCTATTAGTTCACACACCTCCATTCTATGACTTCACACACTTCCAGTCTTTGACTTCACACCCCTCCATTCTGTGACTTCACACACCTCCATTCTATAACTTCACACACCTCCATTGTGACTTCCCACACCTCCAATCTGAGTTCACACACCGCCGTTCTGACTTCACACACCTCCATTCTCTGACTTCACACACCTCCATTCTGTGACTTCACACACCTGAATTCTGTGACTTCACACGCCTCTATTATGACTTCACACACCTCCATTCTATGACTTCACACACCTCCATTCTAGGACTTCACACACCTAGATTCTGTGACTTCACACACCTTCATTCTGAGTTCACACACCTCCATTCTGTGACTTCACACACCTCCATTCTGACTTCACACAGCTCCATAAAATGACTTCACAAACCTCCATTCTGTGACTTCGCACACCTCCTTTCTGACTTCACACAGCTCCATTCTCTGACTTCCCACACCTCCATTCTATGATTTCACACACCTCCATTCTATGACTTCACACACCTCCATTCTGTGACTTCACACACCTCCATTCTGAGTTCGCACACCTCCATTCTGTGACTTCACACACCTCCATTCTGACTTCACACAGCTCCATTCTATGACTTCACACACCTCCATTCTGTGCCTTCTCACACCTCCATTGTATGACTTAACACACCTTCATTCTTACTTAACAAACATCCATTCTATGATTTCACACACCTCCATTCTATGACTTCACACACCTCCATTCTATAACTTCACACAGCTCCATTCTGTGACTTCACACACCTCAATTCTGTGACTTCACACACCTCCATTATGACTTCACACACATCCATTCTATGACTTCACACACCTCCATTCTATCACTTCACACACCTCCATTCTGTGACTTCACACACCTCCATTCTGTGACTTCACACACCTCCATTGTGACTTCACACACCTCCATTCTATGACTTCACACAACTCCATTCTGACTTCACACACCTCCATTCTGTGACTTCACACACCTCCATTATATGACTTCACACACCTCCATTCTGTGACTTCACACACCTCCATTCTATGACTTCACACACCTCTATTTTGTGACTTCACACACCTACATTGTGACTTCACACACCTCCATTCTGACTTCACACACCTCAATTCTGTGACTTCACACAACTCCATTCTATGATTTCACACACCTCCATTGTATGACTTCACACACCTCCATTCTATGACTTCACACACCTCCTTTCTGAGTTGACACACCTCCATTCTATGACTTCACACACCTCCAATCTGACTTCACACACCTTCATTTTATGACTTCACACACTTCCATTCTGTGACTTCAAAAACCTCCATTCTATGACTTCACACACCTCCATTGTGACTTCACACACCTCCAATCTGAGTTCACACACCGCCGTTCTGACTTCACACACCTCCATTCTCTGACTTCACACACCTCCATTCTGTGACTTCACACACCTGAATTCTGTGACTTCACACGCCTCTATTATGACTTCACACACCTCCATTCTATGACTTCACACACCTCCATTCTAGGACTTCACACACCTAGATTCTGTGACTTCACACACCTTCATTCTGAGTTCACACACCTCCATTCTGTGACTTCACACACCTCCATTCTGACTTCACACAGCTCCATAAAATGACTTCACAAACCTCCATTCTGTGACTTCGCACACCTCCTTTCTGACTTCACACAGCTCCATTCTCTGACTTCCCACACCTCCATTCTATGATTTCACACACCTCCATTCTATGACTTCACACACCTCCATTCTGTGACTTCACACACCTCCATTCTGAGTTCGCACACCTCCATTCTGTGACTTCACACACCTCCATTCTGACTTCACACAGCTCCATTCTATGACTTCACACACCTCCATTCTGTGCCTTCTCACACCTCCATTGTATGACTTAACACACCTTCATTCTTACTTAACAAACATCCATTCTATGATTTCACACACCTCCATTCTATGACTTCACACACCTCCATTCTATAACTTCACACAGCTCCATTCTGTGACTTCACACACCTCAATTCTGTGACTTCACACACCTCCATTATGACTTCACACACATCCATTCTATGACTTCACACACCTCCATTCTATCACTTCACACACCTCCATTCTGTGACTTCACACACCTCCATTCTGTGACTTCACACACCTCCATTGTGACTTCACACACCTCCATTCTATGACTTCACACAACTCCATTCTGACTTCACACACCTCCATTCTGTGACTTCACACACCTCCATTATATGACTTCACACACCTCCATTCTGTGACTTCACACACCTCCATTCTATGACTTCACACACCTCTATTTTGTGACTTCACACACCTACATTGTGACTTCACACACCTCCATTCTGACTTCACACACCTCAATTCTGTGACTTCACACAACTCCATTCTATGATTTCACACACCTCCATTGTATGACTTCACACACCTCCATTCTATGACTTCACACACCTCCTTTCTGAGTTGACACACCTCCATTCTATGACTTCACACACCTCCAATCTGACTTCACACACCTTCATTTTATGACTTCACACACTTCCATTCTGTGACTTCAAAAACCTCCATTCTATGACTTCACACACCTCCATTGTGACTTCACACACCATCATTCTATGAGTTCACACACCGCCATTCTGACTTCACTCACCTCCATTCTATGACTTCACACAGCTCCATTCTGACTTCACACAGCTCCATTCTATGACTTCGCACACATCTATTCTGACTTCACTCACCTCCATTCTGATTTCACACACCTCCATTCTCTGACGTCAAACACCTCCATTCTGTGACTTCACACACCTCCATTCTATGACTTCACACACCTCCATTCTATGACTTCACACACCCCCATTGTGTGACTTCACACACCTCCATTCTATGACTTCACACACCTCCATTCTGTGACTTCACACACCTCCATTCTATGACTTCACACACCTCCATTCTATGACATCACACACCCCCATTGTGTGACTTCACACACCTCCATTCTCTGACTTCACACACCTCCATTCTGTGACTTCACACACCTCCATTCTGAGTTCACACTCCTCCATTTTGTGATTTCACACACCTCCATTCTCTGACTTCACACACCTCCATTCTATGACTTCACACACCTAAATTCTATGACTTCACCCACCTCCATTCTATGACTTCACACACCTCCATTCTGTGACTTCACACACCTTCATTCTACTTCAGAAACATCCATTCTATGACTTCACACACCTCCACTCTATGACTTCACAAACCTCCATTCTGTGACTTCACACACCTCCATTCTGAGTTCACACACCTCAATTCCGTGACTTTCACACACCTCAATTCTCACTTCACACACCTCCATTCTATGACTGCACACAATTCCATTCTATGACTTCACACACCTCCATTCTTTGACTTCACACACCTCCATTGGAGTTCACACACCTCCATTCTGTGACTTCACACACCTCCATTCTGTGACTTCACACACCTCCATTCTATGAGTTCACACACCTCCATTCTATGACTTCACACACTTCCAGTCTTTGACTTCACACCCCTCCATTCTGTGACTTCACACACCTCCATTCTATAACTTCACACACCTCCATTGTGACTTCCCACACCTCCAATCTGAGTTCACACACCGCCGTTCTGACTTCACACACCTCCATTCTCTGACTTCACACACCTCCATTCTGTGACTTCACACACCTGAATTCTGTAACTTCACACGCCTCTATTATGACTTCACACACCTCCATTCTATGACTTCACACACCTCCATTCTAGGACTTCACACACCTAGATTCTGTGACTTCACACACCTTCATTCTGAGTTCACACACCTCCATTCTGTGACTTCACACACCTCCATTCTGACTTCACACAGCTCCATAAAATGACTTCACAAACCTCCATTCTGTGACTTCGCACACCTCCTTTCTGACTTCACACAGCTCCATTCTCTGACTTCCCACACCTCCATTCTATGATTTCACACACCTCCATTCTATGACTTCACACACCTCCATTCTGTGACTTCACACACCTCCATTCTGAGTTCGCACACCTCCATTCTGTGACTTCACACACCTCCATTCTGACTTCACACAGCTCCATTCTATGACTTCACACACCTCCATTCTGTGCCTTCTCACACCTCCATTGTATGACTTAACACACCTTCATTCTTACTTAACAAACATCCATTCTATGATTTCACACACCTCCATTCTATGACTTCACACACCTCCATTCTATAACTTCACACAGCTCCATTCTGTGACTTCACACACCTCAATTCTGTGACTTCACACACCTCCATTATGACTTCACACACATCCATTCTATGACTTCACACACCTCCATTCTATCACTTCACACACCTCCATTCTGTGACTTCACACACCTCCATTCTGTGACTTCACACATCTCCATTGTGACTTCACACACCTCCATTCTATGACTTCACACAACTCCATTCTGACTTCACACACCTCCATTCTGTGACTTCACACACCTCCATTATATGACCTCACACACCTCCATTCTGTGACTTCACACACCTCCATTCTATGACTTCACACACCTCTATTTTGTGACTTCACACACCTACATTGTGACTTCACACACCTCCATTCTGACTTCACACACCTCAATTCTGTGACTTCACACAACTCCATTCTATGATTTCACACACCTCCATTCTATGACTTCACACACCTCCATTCTATGACTTCACACACCTCCTTTCTGAGTTGACACACCTCCATTCTATGACTTCACACACCTCCAATCTGACTTCACACACCTTCATTTTATGACTTCACACACTTCCATTCTGTGACTTCAAAAACCTCCATTCTATGACTTCACACACCTCCATTGAGACTTCACACACCATCATTCTATGAGTTCACACACCGCCATTCTGACTTCACTCACCTCCATTCTATGACTTCACACAGCTCCATTCTGACTTCACACAGCTCCATTCTATGACTTCGCACACATCTATTCTGACTTCACTCACCTCCATTCTGATTTCACACACCTCCATTCTCTGACGTCAAACACCTCCATTCTGTGACTTCACACACCTCCATTCTATGACTTCACACACCTCCATTCTATGACTTCACACACCCCCATTGTGTGACTTCACACACCTCCATTCTATGACTTCACACACCTCCATTCTGTGACTTCACACACCTCCATTCTATGACTTCACACACCTCCATTCTATGACCTCACACACCCCCATTGTGTGACTTCACACACCTCCATTCTCTGACTTCACACACCTCCATTCTGTGACTTCACACACCTCCATTCTGAGTTCACACACCTCCATTTTCTGATTTCACACACCTCCATTCTCTGACTTCACACACCTCCATTCTATGACTTCACACACCTAAATTCTATGACTTCACACACCTCCATTCTATGACTTCACACACCTCCATTCTGTGACTTCACACACCTTCATTCTACTTCAGAAACATCCATTCTATGACTTCACACACCTCCACTCTATGACTTCACAAACCTCCATTCTGTGACTTCACACACCTCCATTCTGAGTTCACACACCTCAATTCCGTGACTTTCACACACCTCAATTCTCACTTCACACACCTCCATTCTATGACTGCACACAATTCCATTCTATGACTTCACACACCTCCATTCTTTGACTTCACACACCTCCATTGGAGTTCAAACACCTCCATTCTGTGACTTCACACACCTCCATTCTGTGACTTCACACACCTCCATTCTATGAGTTCACACACCTCCATTCTATGACTTCACACACTTCCAGTCTTTGACTTCACACCCCTCCATTCTGTGACTTCACACACCTCCATTCTATAACTTCACACACCTCCATTGTGACTTCCCACACCTCCAATCTGAGTTCACACACCGCCGTTCTGACTTCACACACCTCCATTCTCTGACTTCACACACCTCCATTCTGTGACTTCACACACCTGAATTCTGTGACTTCACACGCCTCTATTATGACTTCACACACCTCCATTCTATGACTTCACACACCTCCATTCTAGGACTTCACACACCTAGATTCTGTGACTTCACACACCTTCATTCTGAGTTCACACACCTCCATTCTGTGACTTCACACACCTCCATTCTGACTTCACACAGCTCCATAAAATGACTTCACAAACCTCCATTCTGTGACTTCGCACACCTCCTTTCTGACTTCACACAGCTCCATTCTCTGACTTCCCACACCTCCATTCTATGATTTCACACACCTCCATTCTATGACTTCACACACCTCCATTCTGTGACTTCACACACCTCCATTCTGAGTTCGCACACCTCCATTCTGTGACTTCACACACCTCCATTCTGACTTCACACAGCTCCATTCTATGACTTCACACACCTCCATTCTGTGCCTTCTCACACCTCCATTGTATGACTTAACACACCTTCATTCTTACTTAACAAACATCCATTCTATGATTTCACACACCTCCATTCTATGACTTCACACACCTCCATTCTATAACTTCACACAGCTCCATTCTGTGACTTCACACACCTCAATTCTGTGACTTCACACACCTCCATTATGACTTCACACACATCCATTCTATGACTTCACACACCTCCATTCTATCACTTCACACACCTCCATTCTGTGACTTCACACACCTCCATTCTGTGACTTCACACACCTCCATTGTGACTTCACACACCTCCATTCTATGACTTCACACAACTCCATTCTGACTTCACACACCTCCATTCTGTGACTTCACACACCTCCATTATATGACCTCACACACCTCCATTCTGTGACTTCACACACCTCCATTCTATGACTTCACACACCTCTATTTTGTGACTTCACACACCTACATTGTGACTTCACACACCTCCATTCTGACTTCACACACCTCAATTCTGTGACTTCACACAATTCCATTCTATGATTTCACACACCTCCATTGTATGACTTCACACACCTCCATTCTATGACTTCACACACCTCCTTTCTGAGTTGACACACCTCCATTCTATGACTTCACACACCTCCAATCTGACTTCACACACCTTCATTTTATGACTTCACACACTTCCATTCTATGACTTCAAAAACCTCCATTCTATGACTTCACACACCTCCATTGAGACTTCACACACCATCATTCTATGAGTTCACACACCGCCATTCTGACTTCACTCACCTCCATTCTATGACTTCACACAGCTCCATTCTGTCTTCACACAGCTCCATTCTATGACTTCGCACACATCTATTCTGACTTCACTCACCTCCATTCTGATTTCACACACCTCCATTCTCTGACGTCAAACACCTCCATTCTGTGACTTCACACACCTCCATTCTATGACTTCACACACCTCCATTCTATGACTTCACACACCCCCATTGTGTGACTTCACACACCTCCATTCTATGACTTCACACACCTCCATCCTGTGACTTCACACACCTCCATTCTATGACTTCACACACCTCCATTCTATGACATCACACACCCCCATTGTGTGACTTCACACACCTCCATTCTCTGACTTCACACACCTCCATTCTGTGACTTCACACACCTCCATTATGAGTTCACACACCTCCATTTTGTGATTTCACACACCTCCATTCTCTGACTTCACACACCTCCATTCTATGACTTCACACACCTAAATTCTATGACTTCACACACCTCCATTCTATGACTTCACACACCTCCATTCTGTGACTTCACACACCTCCATTCTATGACTTCACACACCTCCATTCTGTGACTTCACTCACCTCCATTCTATGACCTCACACACCTCCATTCTATGACTTCGCACACCTGAATTGTGACTTCACACACCTCCATTCTATGAGTTCACACACCTCCATTCTGACTTCACACACCTCCATTCTATGACTTCACACACCTCCATTCTGGCTGCACACACCTCCATTCTATGACTTCACACACCTCCATTCTATGACTTCACACACCCCCATTGTGTGACTTCACACACCTCCATTCTATGACTTCACACACCTCCATTCTGTGCCTTCACACACCTCCATTCTGAGTTCACACACCTCCATTTTGTGATTTCACACACCTTAATAATCTGACTTCACACACCTCCATTCCTTGACTTCACACACCTAAATTCTATGACTTCACACACCTCCATTCTATGACTTCACACACCTCCATTCTGTGACTTCACACACCCTCCATTCTATGACCTCACACACCTCCATTCTATGACTTCGCACACCTGCATTGTGACTTCACACACCTCCATTCTATGAGTTCACACACCTCCATTCTGACTTCACACTCCTCCATTCTATGACTTCACACACCTCCATTCTGGCTGCAAACACCTCCATTCTATGACTTCACACAAATCCATCTGACTTCACAAAACTCCATTCCATGACTTCACACACCTCCATTCATTGACTGCATGCACCTCCATTCTATGAGTTCACACACCTCCATTCTGTGACTTCACACACCTTTATTGTTTGAATTCACACGCCTCCATTCTTTGACTTCACACACCTCCATTCCATGACTTCACACACCTCCATTCTATGAGTTCACACACCTCCATTCTATGATTCACACACCTCCATTTTGACTTCACACACCTCCATTCTTTGACTTCATACACCTTCGTTCTCACTTCAGAAACATCCATTCTATGACTTCAGGCACCTCCATTCTATGACTTCACAAACCTCCGTTCTGTGACCACACACCTCCATTCTGGGTTTCCACACCTCCATTCTGTGACTTCACCCACCTCCATCCTGACTTCACACACCTCCATTCTGACTTCACAAACCTCAATTCTTTGACTTCACACACCTCCATTCTATGATTTCACACTCTTCCATTCTATGAATTCACACACCTCCATTCTACGACTTAACACACCTCATTTCTGAGTTGACACACCTCCATTCTGTGATTTCACACACCTCCAATTTGACCTCACACACCCCCATTCTATGACTTCACACACCCCCATTGTGACTTCACACACTACATTCTATGAGTTCACACACCTCCATTCTGACTTCACACACCTCCATTCTATGGCTTCACACAGCTGCATTCTGACTTCAGACTCCTCAATTTGTGACTTCACACACCACAATTTTGACTTCAAACACCTTCATTCTGTGACTTCACACACCTCCATTCTGTGACTTCACACACCTCCATTTTGACTTCACACACTTCCATTCTTTGACTTAACACACCTGCATTCTGTGACTTCACACACCACCATTGTTTGACTTCACAACCTATATTCTTGGACTTCGCAAACCTCCAATCCATCACTTCACACATCTCCATTTTATGAGTTCACACACATCCATTTTGACTTCACACACCTCCATTCTATGACTTCACACACCTTCATTCTACTTCAGAAACATCCATTCTATGACTTCACACACCTCCATTCTATGACTTCACAAACCTCCATTCTGTGACTTAGACACCTCCATTCTGAGTTCACACACCTCAATTCCGTGACTTCACACACCTCCATTCTATGACTTCACACACCTCCATTCTGTGACTTCACACACATGAATTCTGTGACTTCACACGCCTCTATTATGATTTCACACACCTCCATTCTATGACTTCACACACCTCCATTCTATGACTTCACACACCTAGATTCTGTGACTTCACACACCTTCATTCTGAGTTCTCACACCTCCATTCTGTGACTTCACACACCTCCATTCTGACTTCACACAGCTCCATAAAATGACTTCACACACCTCCATTCTGTGACTTCGCACACCTCCATTCTGACTTCACACAGCTCCATTCTCTGACTTCCCACACCTCCATTCTATGATTTCACACACCTCCATTGTATGACTTCACACTCCTCCATTCTGTGACTTCACACACCTCCATTCTGAGTTCGCACACCTCCATCTTGTGACTTCACACACCTCCATTCTGACTTCACACAGCTCCATTCTATGACTTCACACACCTCCATTCTGTGCCTTCACACACCTCCATTGTATGACTTAACACACCTTCATTCTTACTTAACAAACATCCATTCTCTGATTTCACACACCTCCATTCTATGACTTCACACACCTCCATTCTATGACTTCACACACCTCCATTCTGTGACTTCACACACCTCAATTCTGTGACTTCACACACCTCCATTATGACTTCACACACATCCATTCTATGACTTCACACACCTCCATTCTATCACTTCACACACCTCCATGCTGTGACTTCACACACCTCCATTGTGAGTTCACACACCTCCATTCTGTGGCTTCACACACCTCCAATCTGACTTCACACAGCTCCATTCTATGACTTCACACACCTCCATTCTGTGACTTCACACACCTCCATTCTATGACTTCACACACCTCCATTGTGTCTTCACACACCTCCATTCTATGACTTCACACAACTCCATTCTGACTTCACACACCTCCATTCTGTGACTTCACACACCTCCATTATATGACTTCACACACCTCCATTCTGTGACTTCACACACCTCCATTCTATGAATTCACACACCTCCATTCTGTGACTTCACACACCTACATTGTGACTTCACACACCTCCATTCTGACTTCACACACCTCAATTCTGTGACTTCACACAACTCCATTCTATGATTTCACACACCTCCATTCTATGACTTCACACACCTCCATTCTATGACTTCACACACCTCCTTTCTGAGTTGACACACCTCCATTCTATGACTTCACACACCTCCAATCTGACTTCACACACCTCCATTTTATGACTTCACACACTTCCATTCTGTGACTTCAAAAACCTCCATTCTATGACTTCACACACCTCCATTGTGACTTCACACACCATCATTCTATGAGTTCACACACCGCCATTCTGACTTCACTCACCTCCATTCTATGACTTCACACAGCTCCATTCTGACTTCACACAGCTCCATTCTATGACTTCGCACATATCTATTCTGACTTCACTCACCTCCATTCTGATTTCACACACCTCCATTTTCTGACGTCAAACACCACCATTCTGTGACTTCACACACCTCCATTCTATAACTTCACACACATCCATTGTGATTTCCCACACCTCCAATCTGAGTTCACACACCTCCGTTCTGACTTCACACACCTCCATTCTATGACTTCACACACCTCCATTCTGTGACTTCACACACCTGAATTCTGTGACTTCACACGCCTCTATTATGACTTCACACACCTCCATTCTATGACTTCACACACCTCCATTCTATGACTTCACACACCTAGATTCTGTGACTTCACACACCTTCATTCTGAGTTCTCACACCTCCATTCTGTGACTTCACACACCTCCATTCTGACTTCACACAGCTCCATAAAATGACTTCACACACCTCCATTCTGTGACTTCGCACACCTCCATTCTGACTTCACAAAGCTCCATTCTCTGACTTCCCACACCTCCATTCTATGATTTCACACACCTCCACTCTATGACTTCACACACCTCCATTCTGTGACTGCACACACCTCCATTCTGAGTTCGCACACCTCCATTCTGTGACTTCACACACCTCCATTCTGACTTCACACAGCTCCATTCTATGACTTCACACACCTCCATTCTGTGCCTTCACACACCTCCATTGTATGACTTAACTCACCTTCATTCTTACTTAACAAACATCCATTCTATGATTTCACACACCTCCATTCTATGACTTCACACACCTCCATTCTATGACTTCACACACCTCCATTCTGTGACTTCACACACCTCAATTCTGTGACTTCACACACCTCCATTATGACTTCACACACATCCATTCTATGACTTCACACAACTCCATTCTGACTTCACACAAATCCATTCTGTGACTTCACACACCTCCATTGTGAGTTCACACACCTCCATTCTGTGATTTCACATACCTCCAATCTGACTTCACACAGCTCCATTCTATGACTTCACACACCTCCATTCTGTGACTTCACACACCTCCATTCTATGACTTCACACACCTCCATTGTGACTTCACACACCTCCATTCTGTGACTTCGCACACCTCCATTCTGACTTCACACAGCTCCATTCTCTGACTTCCCACACCTCCATTCTATGATTTCACACACCTCCATTGTATGACTTCACACTCCTCCATTCTGTGACTTCACACACCTCCATTCTGAGTTCGCACACCTCCATCTTGTGACTTCACACACCTCCATTCTGACTTCACACAGCTCCATTCTATGACTTCACACACCTCCATTCTGTGCCTTCACACACCTCCATTGTATGACTTAACACACCTTCATTCTTACTTAACAAACATCCATTCTCTGATTTCACACACCTCCATTCTATGACTTCACACACCTCCATTCTATGACTTCACACACCTCCATTCTGTGACTTCACACACCTCAATTCTGTGACTTCACACACCTCCATTATGACTTCACACACATCCATTCTATGACTTCACACACCTCCATTCTATCACTTCACACACCTCCATGCTGTGACTTCACACACCTCCATTGTGAGTTCACACACCTCCATTCTGTGGCTTCACACACCTCCAATCTGACTTCACACAGCTCCATTCTATGACTTCACACACCTCCATTCTGTGACTTCACACACCTCCATTCTATGACTTCACACACCTCCATTGTGTCTTCACACACCTCCATTCTATGACTTCACACAACTCCATTCTGACTTCACACACCTCCATTCTGTGACTTCACACACCTCCATTATATGACTTCACACACCTCCATTCTGTGACTTCACACACCTCCATTCTATGAATTCACACACCTCCATTCTGTGACTTCACACACCTACATTGTGACTTCACACACCTCCATTCTGACTTCACACACCTCAATTCTGTGACTTCACACAACTCCATTCTATGATTTCACACACCTCCATTCTATGACTTCACACACCTCCATTCTATGACTTCACACACCTCCTTTCTGTGTTGACACACCTCCATTCTATGACTTCACACACCTCCAATCTGACTTCACACACCTCCATTTTATGACTTCACACACTTCCATTCTGTGACTTCAAAAACCTCCATTCTATGACTTCACACACCTCCATTGTGACTTCACACACCATCATTCTATGAGTTCACACACCGCCATTCTGACTTCACTCACCTCCATTCTATGACTTCACACAGCTCCATTCTGACTTCACACAGCTCCATTCTATGACTTCGCACATATCTATTCTGACTTCACTCACCTCCATTCTGATTTCACACACCTCCATTTTCTGACGTCAAACACCACCATTCTGTGACTTCACACACCTCCATTCTATAACTTCACACACATCCATTGTGATTTCCCACACCTCCAATCTGAGTTCACACACCTCCGTTCTGACTTCACACACCTCCATTCTATGACTTCACACACCTCCATTCTGTGACTTCACACACCTGAATTCTGTGACTTCACACGCCTCTATTATGACTTCACACACCTCCATTCTATGACTTCACACACCTCCATTCTATGACTTCACACACCTAGATTCTGTGACTTCACACACCTTCATTCTGAGTTCTCACACCTCCATTCTGTGACTTCACACACCTCCATTCTGACTTCACACAGCTCCATAAAATGACTTCACACACCTCCATTCTGTGACTTCGCACACCTCCATTCTGACTTCACAAAGCTCCATTCTCTGACTTCCCACACCTCCATTCTATGATTTCACACACCTCCACTCTATGACTTCACACACCTCCATTCTGTGACTGCACACACCTCCATTCTGAGTTCGCACACCTCCATTCTGTGACTTCACACACCTCCATTCTGACTTCACACAGCTCCATTCTATGACTTCACACACCTCCATTCTGTGCCTTCACACACCTCCATTGTATGACTTAACTCACCTTCATTCTTACTTAACAAACATCCATTCTATGATTTCACACACCTCCATTCTATGACTTCACACACCTCCATTCTATGACTTCACACACCTCCATTCTGTGACTTCACACACCTCAATTCTGTGACTTCACACACCTCCATTATGACTTCACACACATCCATTCTATGACTTCACACAACTCCATTCTGACTTCACACAAATCCATTCTGTGACTTCACACACCTCCATTGTGAGTTCACACACCTCCATTCTGTGATTTCACATACCTCCAATCTGACTTCACACAGCTCCATTCTATGACTTCACACACCTCCATTCTATGACTTCACACAACTCCATTCTGACTTCACACACCTCCATTCTGTGACTTCACACACCTCCATTATATGACCTCACACACCTCCATTCTGTGACTTCACACACCTCCATTCTATGACTTCACACACCTCTATTTGTGACTTCACACACCTACATTGTGACTTCACACACCTCCATTCTGACTTCACACACCTCAATTCTGTGACTTCACACAACTCCATTCTATGATTTCACACACCTCCATTCTATGACTTCACACACCTCCATTCTATGACTTCACACACCTCCTTTCTGAGTTGACACACCTCCATTCTATGACTTCACACACCTCCAATCTGACTTTCACACACCTTCATTTTATGACTTCACACACTTCATTCTGTGACTTCAAAAACCTCCATTCTATGACTTCACACACCTCCATTGAGACTTCACACACCAATCATTCTATGAGTTCACACACCGCCATTCTGACTTCACTCACCTCCCATTCTATGACTTCACACAGCTCCATTCTGACTTCACACAGCTCCATTCTATGACTTCGCACACATCTATTCTGACTTCACTCACCTCCATTCTGATTTCACACACCTCCATTCTCTGACGTCAAACACCTCCATTCTGTGACTTCACACACCTCCATTCTATGACTTCACACACCTCCATTCTATGACTTCACACACCCCCATTGTGTGACTTCACACACCTCCATTCTATGACTTCACACACCTCCATTCTGTGACTTCACACACCTCCATTCTATGACTTTCACACACCTCCATTCTATGACCTCACACACCCCCATTGTGTGACTTCACACACCTCCATTCTCTGACTTCACACACCTCCATTCTGTGACTTCACACACCTCCATTCTGAGTTCACACACCTCCATTTTCTGATTTCACACACTCCATTCTCTGACTTCACACACCTCCATTCTATGACTTCACACACCTAAATTCTATGACTTCACACACCTCCATTCTATGACTCACACACCTCCATTCTGTGACTTCACACACCTTCATTCTACTCAGAAACATCCATTCTATGACTTCACACACCTCCACTCTATGACTTCACAAACCTCCATTCTGTGACTTCACACACCTCCATTCTGAGTTCACACACCTCAATTCCGTGACTTTCACACACCTCAATTCTCACTTCACACACCTCCATTCTATGACTGCACACAATTCCATTCTATGACTTCACACACCTCCATTCTTTGACTTCACACACCTCCATTGGAGTTCAAACACCTCCATTCTGTGACTTCACACACCTCCATTCTGTGACTTCACACACCTCCATTCTATGAGTTCACACACCTCCATTCTATGACTTCACACACTTCCAGTCTTTGACTTCACACCCCTCCATTCTGTGACTTCACACACCTCCATTCTATAACTTCACACACCTCCATTGTGACTTCCCACACCTCCAATCTGAGTTCACACACCGCCGTTCTGACTTCACACACCTCCATTCTCTGACTTCACACACCTCCATTCTGTGACTTCACACACCTGAATTCTGTGACTTCACACGCCTCTATTATGACTTCACACACCTCCATTCTATGACTTCACACACCTCCATTCTAGGACTTCACACACCTAGATTCTGTGACTTCACACACTTTCATTCTGAGCTTCACACACTCCATTCTGTGACTTCACACAC